>JANHGN010015659.1:0-41419 GCA_024605025.1 Megaceryle maxima
TTATTTTATTTTTTCTATTTTAATTTTTTGTTTAAACTTTAAAATTTTTTTTCTGATTTTTATTTTAACTTTTTAAATTATCTTTTTATTGAGATGCTACATTCTTAGCCTATAACACATAGCCAGCTGCTGGCAGTGAAAGTGCTCCTTTTAGGAGTACCACACATGGAGTGAAGTCCTGCACTTTCCTTTGCAGTACTGTTGACACGCTTCAACCATGAAGCAGAAGGACCACCTGTAAGAGCAAAAGCACAGATTGTGCCCCGTGTCTGGGTGATTCCTGAGCTCTCTCCTGAGACTGCTGAGGCAAGCGCTGGCCATGAGCTCGCTGGTGTGGTGTGGACACCTGCCTACCAACAGCAGTGCTTGACACCAACTCATTTTACATAGGCTGCTGCACACCTGTCAAATGGCAGTAACTTTAATTTACTGTCAGACAGAGATGTAAGCTTGATATACAGCAAGTGACCCAGCAGGGCAAACCTTCAGATCACCTTTCCAGTCCCATGGGCCAGTTATTTCTCAGTGGTGGTTTCTCTGCATTTTAAAGGCATTGACATGTGTTAAACAAAACCAAGTGGAAAAAAAGGCATGTGAATGCAAACCCATTTTCGTAACTTAAAAGGGAAAAGGACAGATCACTTCAGTATTATTAGACTAAAGTTTGTGTGGAATACTGATGTCATGGGATTGAGAGATGAATGATATCTCTACTTACACAAAGTCATTTGTGAAGTTACAAGGTAGAAACAATCAGTGGAAAAGCTTTAACAAAGTAATGAAAATTGATTTCTATAGTAATAGATAATTTCTGCCCATTGCAGTTGTATTTTAAGTGATCTTAACTAAGATACATACAATGTTCCCTCCCCATGCCTATGGGAAGTCATATGCTGCCTTGATGGAGCTAAGGTCCTGAGATGTTGCCAATAGGGTGCAACAAATTGTCAAGAGCACAGACTATTATTCACCGATACTCTTTCATGTGTGCATGAGTGACACCACAAGCTGGGCAAAATCAAGGAAGACTACAAAGCCCTTGGTGCAAGTGGGAAGTATTGGTGTTCAAGTTACCTTTTCTTCCATTTCATGAGTTGGAGCAAGGGGTGTAGACAGAAATAGATGTATAATTTCAATCAACTCCTTGCTTTGTGTCTGGTGCTATTGTGGGAGTTCTCAATTTTATACCAATGGGACATGCCTCAATGACTGTAGCCTGTTGGAGAGGGATGGAATTCACTTGTCTCAAAGCAGCAAGGGAATCTTCGGCAGCAGGCTGGCCAAGTGCTCGTGAAGACTCTTTCAATCATTTACCAGCAGTAAATGACTAACTGGGGAGTACCCAGTTGACTGGAAGCTAGCAAATATGACACCCATCTAGAAGATGGGTCAGAAGGAGGATCTGGGAAACTACAGGCTTGTCAATCTGACTTTGGTGTTGGGAAGGTTATGGAGCTGTCCTCCTTGACTAGCCTGATCTCTTTCCATGACAAGGTGACCTGCTTAGTGGATGAGGGAAAGGCTGTGGATGTTGTATACCTGGGCTTCAGTAAAGTTTCCCCAACATTCTCATGGAGAAACTGGCTGAAGATTGCTTGGATGGGCAAACGCTTTACTGGGTAAAATACTGGCTGGATGTCTGGGCCCAAAAACTTGTGGCAAATGGAGTTAAATCCAGTTATCTGCCAGTCACAAGTGATGTTCTCCAGGACTCAGTACTGGGGCCGGTTATGTTTATTTTAATATCTTCATCAATGTTTGGGATGAAGGAATTGAGTGTGCCCTTAGTAAGTTTGCAGGTGACACCAAATTGAGCAGGAGTGTTGATCTTCTTGAAGGTGGGGAGGCTTGAGAGAGGGACAGCTGGATAGACAGGCTGGATTGATGGGCCAAGGCCAATGGGATGAAGTTCAAGAAGGTAAGGGCTGAGGCCTGCATTTGGGTCACAACAACCCCAGGCAACAACTATGGGCTTGGGGAAAAGTGGCAGGAAAGTTGCCCAGTGGAAAAGGACCTGCAGATGGGGGTTGACAGCAAGCTGAGTATGAATGAGCAGTGGGCCCACATGGCTGAGGTGGTCAATAGCATCCTGGCTTGTATTAGAAATTCTGTGACCAGCAGGAGTAGGGAAGTGTGTGAATTCTGCAGCACTGGTGAGGCTGCACCTTGAATCCTGGGTTCTTTTGGGCCACTCACTACAAGAAGGACATTGGGGTACTGTACTGTGTCCAAAGAAGGGCAACAAAGCTGGTGAAGGGTCTAGAGAACAATTTTTATGCGGAGTGGCTGAGGAAACTGGGATTGTTTAGGCTGGAGAAAAGGAGGCTGAGGGGAGACCTTACCTTAAAGATATTTTCCAACCTAAATGGTTCTATATATACAATCCCTTTTGAATGGTAGATGTGGTCTAAATCTTAAGGTTGGTTAAAAGACCTAAAATTATTTTCACTTTGTTCTTGTTGATATTTCATTAATGCAGTTATTTAAAACTTCATTTTATCAGATGATAAATGTTAACTATCTTATTGGCTTCCAATAACCCCTCTTAATGCCAAGCCATTTTATCAAGATCTAGCACTTTAGTTTTTTTTTAATTTGGTAATTTCAAAATAGTTGTACCCTAATACACTTCTCTAAACTCACTTCTATGCAATCTAGACTAATTGTGCATGGATGTGAATATAGATCTATGAACACATGAAAATCTGCATGCACCTTGTTTCTCCTTAACTTGAAATGATCTGTGTGTGTGCATAGATGCAAGTGGACATTGCATATGCTGCAGGACTTTAAAGCCTGTAAACTGGGACAGGAAAGTAGAAAAATTCCAAGTATCAGACAACTCTGTTTTTAAAGGTCTTCCTGAAAGAGATGACATTAATGTGATCAAGCAGGATCACATACTCAAAATTCATGTCAATCATTTTTCCATTTGATCCGGTGTATTGACAAGGCTAGTGGTTATCTTACTTGTGCAGTGCCCAGTTTTGTCTAAAGCTACCCATATCAATAACTGTCAGCAATGGGCTTATATCTCAGTTCATGGGAGTATGTAAAAACTGTGTCTATTCAAAAAAAATGCAGTCAATGTGTTTTGAGGTGTTGTCACTGTCACCAGAAAGAAAATGTTTCTGTGAATTTGAGTATTGCTTCTGAAGGAAAAAAACACCACGTTTTTTCCCCTCAGTGAATCTTGCTTTCTGATGAGGAAAAAACAGATGCTTCGCCAAGGACGTAATATCAAATGACATCTTCTAGTTTTCACCATGGAGTCTTTCACTGAATTGTTTGCTTGCAACAGGATAAACTTTTGCATTATGTTTGACTGTCATCTTTTGCACCTTTTTAAAGTTATGACTATACAAATGATCAGCAATATGTGCAAATGGAGAAGTTTTTCTTAGAGATGGAGGACTATTAACTTCTGCTTTAAGAACAAGTATTTGCTTTAGTACCGTGCAAGTCCTACATCTGCAAAAGCTTGTGCAAACAATTGAGAGAGCTAAAAGATGGTGGGATGCCTCAGAAAAAAACCAGTCTGAATTAACTTGTCTAAAGAATGGTCATTGTTGATGTGTGAGGATGCTCTTCACTTAGCGTGACTGCCTAGGCTTATTGAGCTCCACAAGTTAGTGAGCATTTTGGCTTGGTTTTCAGATCCCTCTTTCATGTTGTTTAATAAGCCATGTCTAGATGAGACGTGTTTTCTGTGGGTGGTAAGGATAGGAAGCATGCTGTGTTCCTTTCCTAACATAAATATATGGCAGTAGTCTCTCTTCTATGGTGGGGGGACAGAAATTGGAAGGAAACTTCCCAAGAGCATCCACAATACAAAGGTGGTGTTTTGGCATGGAGGTTTTCATCCTCTGGCATCAGCAATGACAGAGCTCGTTCCTGTCTCTGACAGTATAGCCCTGCATTATTCATACATGCAAGGCTGTGAAGTCAGGGCCACCGTATGATCTATACTGCACTGTATGTCAAAACAAGCCACCAGCCCACAAAGGTTTGCTTCCCCAGAAGAACCTGTGGCATGTATCATGAGCCAGAACCATCCTTGATACAAAGGGATTTGTAACTCGTTCCACAGCAGTGCTTTTATCTGAGGTGCCACAGATTAAAAGACATTGGTAAATTAATTATAAGTTGGCTTCAGTCAGTGATGCTGCTGAGTGGTCCTCCATACAAGTGCTTTATAGAGCAAACAGGATGTGTTGATTTCTGCAGAAGCAGCTCAGCAGAAATTTTTTTGCTCTTTAGTTTTGGAGGGAGTAGTTTTATCTGTAAATACTCTCTCTCTCTGGAAGATAAGAGCTGCATCTAACTTGCTGTGTGCAGTTTTCTTCTGCCAATCAACTTCTGAAGGGTGTTTCTGTCTGGAAGTAATCTTTGGTACTCTTTATATTTTGCAGTTTGAAAGAGGAGCAGATGAATTTAATTCACTAATTTTGCCTTTGTTTCTCTCACCCTTATGATTTTCAGTATTTCTATCACCTTAGGTTTTGCAATGTCATGATAGTGGGTGGGGGGTGGGGGGGGAATCCCCTTTTACCAGTTTTTAGTAACAGTCAGCATTACAAAGAGCTTCATGCCTGCTGGTGTCTATGAAAGTGTTATATAAACAGTGAGTTATGTAGTAAAATATTGGGCTTGCCCAAGGAGGTGGGGAAAAAACCCCAAACAAACCACAAAACCCCCCAGCACGTTATCTGTATTGGCTTTCTGTGAAAGGCAGCTTTGATGGATTTGCCTTCAAATGACAAGTCCCTGGTCCAGGTGCTGTTGGCACTGTGACGTCACACTGGGAAGCACAGCACTATACACAAAACCAGTGATATCCAGTATTTATAAAAGAAGAATTCGATCATCTTTTACTCCTGTTAGTCACTCAGGATGATAATGGGAGACATGCACCACTACCACAGTATGCTGGAGAAAAGGTAGGTTTTTGACGTGCTGCCAGACACAGTGGGTAGTAAAGACTGGTGGCTGGCTAGTTCCTCCCAATGCGAGCAGCTGAATGCAAGCTCTATTAAAGACAAAAGCAGGACAAAGGAGGAAGAGGCTAGACAAATATGATTTGTGTCTGTTTCTGCTCACTTCTAGGTGTGGACTTTCAGATGTAAATACAATAAAAGGAAAATAGAAATGAGAGCAGAACAAAGTTTTCTGTCAACATGACTTCTATGACAGATTTTTCTTGCTGTTCAGCAATGATTCTAATTCAATTGCTGGCTGCTGTGAAGGAGATGAGATGCCAGAAGCAGAAGCGCTGTAAACCAGAACAAAAAATAATTACTAGTAGAAATGTGCTGCAAATAATTCCCTTGAAAATACAGTTGCATTGTTCTTCTAGTTTGCTTATCCCCCAAATATTTTTGTTTTCTAATCATTGAATTGAAACACATTTTAACAGTATGAAACTTTGCACCTGATGACATAAGACATGTCGGAGCAGTTAAGCAGATATCATTATATTCAGGAGATTTGAAAACCTAATTTTCTTGAAAAATCTTCATTAGGCAGGCATTTTAGAGGGAGAGGGGGAGGAGGAAAGCAGGAGTCTGTCTGGCTTGGCAGGGAGAATTTTGTTCTCTTTGTTTAGTGTTGTGCCCTAAAATCAACTGACATTGAAGCATGTACTGAATGTGTTTCTTTTATTGACTCCAGTCTGTTGCAAACTGGTACCTGGGTGTAGTTTGGACCAGCAAAACCAGATGAAACAGGAGTGCCCTGGCTTAATTGCAGTGCTCGGGTGAGACACACTGCCTGTGGCTGTGGCTTGGTTAAGGACTCTGACCAGAGCTTGTAATTATGGCAGTTGTAGGGACAGAAATGTGCCAAATTTGCATCTAGAAAAGCCTTCTGTTAAGCAGGAAAAAACCTATATGTCACTCATGTCTGGGATTATTCCCAAAGATGGAGAAAGATAAATGCTTGGACCTTTATAATGTTGTAAAATGAAGACATAAGGCAGTGGGGAATTGGGAGCGTTCTTATCCTCATGGGAATTGTGCTTTGCATGACTCAATACAGTTGACTGAGTAGACTGCCAGATAAGCACCAAAATGCACCAATATAAGGGTAGATTTTATTCTCACCATTTTCCTGATTGGACCAGCAGATGGAAATGGATATGTGATCATTTATCTTCAAAATTGCCCTTGTAAGCTGCAGTGTTAGCACAGATTATGTTATAATTGCTAGAACTGGAATAAAAGAGATTGCGGCATCTGTAAAGCTAGTGGTAAATTTAAAGGATATAAAAATCAACTCTGTCAGGGGACATTCTCACTAGTATATTACACTTCATGTACACAAATGTAGCGATGAAAGAGCAGAAGCTTATGACAAACATCATTTGAATTTTATTGTTGAATTTTCTCTGCAGCTGGTCTAGAGAACTTAGTATAAAATGCAGCCCTTGCAGCCCGTGCAAGTGCAACATGACATTGCACAGATCCCAGCCTAAGATAGTAAACTGCACAGAACTGTCAAAACTGTTATGGGACAGGGGGCTTTTCTTTTAAGTGCCCCCTCCTCACTTTTTTTAAATTTCCCAATTTAATATCACTTCTAAATTGTTTAATTTCACAGTAAGAGATTTAAGTTTCTAAGCTACAGGCAGAAAAAAGGAAGGCAAACTGAGCCTAAAATGAAAATGAAGTTATGTACTTGACTAATTAAGGGCAGAATTTCAGTCTTACACCTACTGCAGAAACGAGATAAGGTTTTGTCAGACAGTTGCTTATATGAGCCAAACAAGTGTCCTCGTTAACTGTATTTAGCACCAGAGAGAAATTTCAGTGCCCTTTCAAACCCTTTGATATAACCCTGTCCTCCATGTAAACTGTTTGCCAGTTCTATGTGACACAAGTTTAACAAACGTATCTGATATGTTCTTGTACTGGTGAATCGTGTGGAAAACCTCCAGAATAAAGTTTTAAGCGATGAGGGTTTCCTTTAAATGTCAAAGAATAAGCTAGAGCTGCTGTAGTTGCTCAGGCTAAACTACAGTATTATAGCTACACAAAGAAAACTTCAATGTTATAGCTACACAAATACCAAACTTCAAAAGCTTCAAAGTCCACCTTGCTCTTCTGCTAAGAAATTAATCAGAGTGGAAAGTATTAGTGCACACTATCTTCTTACCTTGCTTTTCACTTGCTGCTCTGTTTTTCAGGAATTGTTGAAATTTCCTGAGAAAATGGAATTAAATTTTATTATCTGCTCCACTACAGACTTACATAGAAGTTTCCTTTCTTTTTAGTTTTATTTTGATTTTGGTGAGGAAAAAAAAAATTTGCCCTTACAATAGCAACAAGCAGTGTCAGAAACATAAAAGGGCATGGGCTACTAAAACTGCAAAAGATATAATATAGTGTAATATAGGTGAACACAAAATCATCACTGTTGATTACATTCTCAGCTATTTCACCACACATTTATCATCATCAGAAAACAACAAAGGGAGCTGTCGAAAATAATACAAACCAACGTTGTTATTTTGTGTGCTGTTCTCAGAGCCATACAGCTCTGGAAGAAATCCAAATAGTAACTGAATTGAATAACATTCTGCAATTCAAAGAGATTGTGATGGAAAATGGCAGCAGCTAATGAAATATGGTGCAAGTTTAACAAATGCTATTTCAAGATGGGATGTTATTGCACAAACAGCAGTAAAAACTCTTCATAGAGATGATGAGCAGACTCTGACTGCAGTAACACTCTATTGCAGGAAGCTGACATTTTAATTTAGCTGATTCTGCAATCCTGAGGGTTAGATTTAGCCTGTTGCTGAAGACTGCATGTCATGCTGTAGCAGGAGACCCCATCTACTGCTTTCTCTGAAGAGAGTGAGTGGCTCTGAGCTGAATGCTTTTGTGAGCATTGAGTCTGAGCCAGCACACTGGGTGTAGTGGCTCTATCCCCTCTAATTTCTGCTCTTCTTAGGCAGTGGGATTACAAACTGGCTACAGGCTCTTTCCATTATAACATAACTAGCTGCAGGACTCTTCTGGAGCACATTTTAGCACAACTGGTTGTTAAAATCACAAATGATTTCTGAGCTGGCTGTTAGAAACTGTCTTTGGCAACCTTTGCTCCCAGCTGATTCTGTCTCCTCCCTGGATGCTCTATTAACTATGAGGAGGTTCTTCTTTACTCTAATCTACTTAGACGTGGATTCAAAAGTATTCACCCTCTGTCTCTGAGTCCCTGTGCTTTCTGGCATCCTGGCCCTGCTGTTGGCCAGAATGACTGGCAGGAGCTTGGTAGCTCATCTGCACCATGGATGCCTTGAGCTGGACTTTCAGGCTTATGCTTTGTAGAGTGACAAATACAATTTGGTGCCTAAATCTGTGGAGGCTCATCTTGAAACACCTGAAAGGCTCCTGATTTTCAAAGATTGCTTTGTGATACCAAATGCAGGAAATTGTTTCTTAGAGGTGTGTGAAGCTGGGAACTGTAATGGTGAATTCACTCATCAGATGTAAATCCCATCTAAAAGACTTTTATACAGCAAAAATAAAATCCTGTTGTAGCCCTTGGCATTCTGCTAATTGTTTTGCTTTATATTTTGAAAGAGTGCCTTGTGATAATTTGAAAATCATGTGTTTATAAAGGACAAATGTCAACAGTTTGCTTCCTGTGCGTAAATGGGCAGAACCTGCCATCGTAATTTTTGGCAGGACTAGGTTATAAAGTATATGGGTGGTTGGACTTTAAAGAAAAGAGGAGGACTATTTATCTACAGGTGTCACAAAGCAGTTCACTGTTTAAAGAATTAGACTGTTGTTTTAACCTTGGAAAATATCTAAAATACATGGAATGAAACCAGATTGCGCTGCTGCCGTTGTCTCTGTTGTGCATATGTCTGGGACTCTGATGCATGCTAGAACATCAAAGTCGTGTTTCTCTCTTTTTGACACAGAACAAACAGAACCACTTTTACTCTGAGTCATCAGACAGATGTTGCTTTGGTGACAACATGCTACATACACGCTAGCTACAGCACATGTGGGCCGTCTTCTCTGACATCTACACAAAGCTGAAGTACGTTTGCTCCGATAACACAGTAAAGAAAGTAGGCACCAGCAGGGAAGACCAGATGAAGCATGGAGGAAGAATGATTTATTCATTAGTGTGACCTAAACAGGATACTGATTAAAAGATTGAAAAACTCAGCTTGGAAGTAAAATGCATTTCTCTGTTGTAGGTGATTCATGGGTGGATAGCTATAGGTGGATGATGACGATTGAGTCAAGATTAAAGAAATTATGTAGGTTCCTAAACTAGAGCTGAACTGGAACATATTAGGCATGTAAATTGGAATTGCAAGCCCAAATGTTTTTGAATTTGGACTCTGGAATAGAATTAAGTACCATCATGCAGGTGTCCTGATCTGTCACAAAAATCTGTGGCTGCAGAAGGGAGAGAGGAGCTGACACTTGAACACTTACTCTCCAAAATCTGCACAAGAGCAGATTTAAAGATGGAACTCTGCAATTTCCTTTGTATCCTTCATGGAGAGGAGCTGACACGGAGCTGTTAACAATTATGTACGTACAAGGGACTAAGGAGAAAGCTATGAGACTGCTGTAGGCTTAGTTACTACCACAACCTCAGAAATAAAAAGAAGGAAATATGTGAGATCCTTAAATTCTCTGTGACTCTACTTCTCCTTTGGGCTTAATCTCACTTACAACAGAGCAAAGTTGTTTCTTACACCAGTTTAAAATGAGATTAGCAGTATCTTATTTCTGTTTTCAATTTTTTTCCAGTGGTTGTGAAGATGAGGGGAAATCAAGCCTTCGAGGCTTCCTCTCTGCAACTGTGAACCATAAGAATACTGTCAAACTGGTTTTATTCATCTCTATAATTACTTAAAGCAGTACAGCATAAATATGAAGTAGGTGTAAATCTCTAACATCATCTGTGAGAATGGTGAGTCTGAAATGTTAATTTTATACACAACATAAATGAGTCAAAATTAGCTCCCAAAGCTGTGATGTCTCAGAAAACAAGGCTCTGCTACACAGGTTGATAATGACTGCCTAAAGTTTGCTTCAGTATTACCGATTTTCTTAATTGTCCATTGTCCAATAAATAATACTTTACAATAATATGTCAGTCATAACATTACAGTTTGTTAGCTTCTTCAGTGTGAATGTATTAGTTGCTCAAGCATGATTCTTCCCCAGTAATTTTAATAGAGATAGGAAAGATAACAAATATAAAACATGGAAAGGCTGTCTAGAATAAATGACGTCATGTCTAGAACGTAGAAAGAGAGCTGAATTACCATACCCATATTTTTAATTATGCATGTGGACATTCACTGTCCTAAAGTACTCTGAAGCCCTCTGGTATGTTTATTTAGCATTAGCAAACCCTCAGTCTTATTTTTACTGCTGCATCATGTTTGCACAGTTTCTTGCAAGTGTTAGCATGTTATTAGGACAACTACCCGCGAGACCGTGCAGACTGGAAGCAGTTAGTGCTGCTTAACCAGCACTGTCAAATCACACATCATAAAAATATTATGGTCAAATCTGTAACAACAAGAAAAGAAAGGCTCGGGTATAACACAAGGTCTTCGTAATCTAGCTGACAGAAGTGCAGTCCTCTGAAGTCTGCTTTGCATAGCGCTTGACTGTTTTGCTGGTGTTATTTTGATAGCTTGCCAGTGCCTCGTAGATATGAAAGCAATGTAAAACATGCTGCAAGGATGAGCTACTGTTAGCTCAGTAATCAGGGAGCATGCTAGGTTCCTAATCATTGTATTTTCATATGTGATTTTTCTGATGTATGAAATGTTACAAGGGAAAACAGTTGGGCTTTCATTTGTTTACCACTGCAGAGTCCTGGTCGGTCTGCTCTGTCCCCTGTGGATATAGCAATGGTTCAAGCACAGGCATGCTGTCGTGCAGACCCGCGCCACATGACACAATATAGGCATTTCCCCCCACGTGCTTATGCTATAAAATAGCATTGAAAAGATCATAAATCTATCCCATGCTACATAAATAAAAATAGAGCTGTCAAAGTATTTTAAACATTTTCTTTGTAATCAAAAATCACCTTACCAAAAATTTCCCTGAAATTTGTCTTTCCCCAAACAAAGAAAAAGCACTACTGTTCATTTTTTTAATTTGTATCCTTATTCAGAAGCAAAGAATAATAAGGGTGAGGGTGGAGTAAGGAAAAATAAAAAAGGGGAAAGTAACCAAACAAGAAAAGAAAAAATTCTCATTTAAAAAGCTTGTGACAAAGTCAGCTCATCAAAATCTTCATTTTCTAAAGAGGATAGAAAAATCTTTATTATTATTTATAGAATTTTACCACTTTTCTAAATAATCTGAATAAGCCTTATACACACCTCAGCATAGTCTTTGCACTGAATCATAAGGTGTCCTCCAGTGATTTCTAATTAATTATACTTTTAACAAAACTAAATTGTTCTTACTAAGAGTATATAGCTAAATATGTGAAAGCCATATTTCTTCAGCCATGGGAATTTTAAGTCTACTAATGAAAGTGTGAAGGTCTAAGGTACCTTGAATTGCTTCAGCTGGTTAAAGTTCTTAGCCACTTGAACACATAGGGAAGTACCAGGAAGCCAGATCACATGGTGTTTACTCTTCAGGTATATGGCTGGGGAGGTACAATATTTGTAAAATATTGTTGGATATCTCCAGAGATCTATATCTAGAGATATGTGGAACAGCCATTCTGGGTGTTAAAAATTTATTTAGCTCAATAATCAATAATGTGTCTCCAACACTGGTGAACAGCACTTGTCTGAAGGACCATGCATGCATATTTCTATGACCCTTATCTTTTAAGCAATAGGATAAATTTCTTTCACCGATGGTGATGTTGATCAGTGGTATATGCTACTCATAAACAAAGTGAGGAGAGAGAAGCATATTAAGGATCACATTAACTCTGTTAAGAAACTGTCTGTAGACCAATAGAGTCTGAAGAAACCAACAGAGGACTTGAGAGGTTATTTGTTGGATATGTAGAATTAAATAGAGGAAAAAAAAAATCCTTGGCACAAAGATGTCCTTTCTCTGTTGGATAAGGATTTATACTTCTCCTCCTCCTGGGGAGAGAGGGGGCTACAAATGGATTTGGCTTGGAGTTTCTTTCACTGTGGGGAGGTGCAGAGAAGGGAGGAATCACAGAGCTCAGGACCCCAGGAATACCTAAGACTTGCGGTTTTGTAACAGGGATAGAGCAGCTGCTCCAGTCTATTACTACAGTTATGTGTATGTCTGTTACTAATAAGGACATAATTTAGCAGGGGAAAACAAACAAACAAAAACAAACAAAAAAAACCCCCAAAACCAAGAAAAAGGATAATTTCATCAGTGAATGCTGCTGTTTGAAGCAAATAAAGCAGCACTGAAATTTAGCTGTTATATAGATTAGCCATCTAACATTTCCTCTCCTTTTCCCCATATGTGTCTGATATATTTCTCTTGTTGCTGGAAATGTGGCATGTAATCTAACATAAAGGGATGCTGCAGAATTTGTTTGTTGGCCACCTTTCCAGTAGAATATAATGAGCATAACAAAGACAGCCGAACATGACACAGCTTTCTGCACGCCGTTGTGTTGATCCAGCATCTGTCAGTTTCTAAGAAATTAAAGTCAAGCACCAGAATTTGAATTTGGGCTCAGAATTACAGCAAAAGACACGATTTTGGGTCTCGTTGTGCTCAGCAGGGGTCACGCTTCACAGCAGATGTACCAGAGGGAAAAGAAAACAGATGTAGGTATGGAGAGACTCGAGTCTCTGCACAGTGAAGCTGCTCCACATTGCTGGTGTTATATGGTGTTATATATGGTATTAGAACAACATTATGGTGGGGTGTTGTAGTTCAGTTGTTATTAGTAAGTGTCATTGTGTGCTGATTGCAAGCACTCAAGTGTTCAGAAGGGGGAATCAAGGATACCAAATGGGGAAAAACAATACACAGGAGTCTAATATCCTTAAGAGGATAAATTATCTTTTCCTTGAGAAAGCAGAAAATGTTAATGGCTAAGTCTGCCAAGACTTCTAATAGAAGTAAATAAAGATATAAAAGATCATTCCAGTTCTTTTATGTGCAATTATATATTACTTGTTCTCTTACTGATCTGTACAATCCTGGCATGAAAAAACTATTGACTCATTGCAGAATATTCCAGTGGGTTTAACACTGGTGAATCAGGGGAAAGGTTATTTCTTGTTTTAAAAAAGAGCTGAAATGGAACAGGATTGAGCTGCTAAGTGTGTGCCTTTTGGGAGTCTTCCTGGAGTTATTTGGGCTTGGCTCATCATTGTATGTGAAGCTACACCTACATTCAGTACAGATGGTTACTGAAGTGTTGCTGAGGACACAGACCTGTGCTGTAACTGCCATGGGGCTGAAGCCAGCAAATTGCCAACTATTTGAAGAACTCCAGATTTGATAAACACAGCTTCTATCAGGGTAGCCTTGCCACATACACCATGGTGGCAGATGCTTCATAGGTCTTCCCACACACCGAGTAAATAATTGTGTTTTGAATGGCATCAGCTTATGAATCTTCTTATTCAGTTGTTTCAGCAAGACTCTGGCCAGGGTATTGAGATACTTGTGTTCCATTGTCCTCAGGTAGCTGAAATGATCTTTGGTGATTTTGGGTCAGATCTGATGTGCTCCTCACATGGTAAGCTTTGCTGTATCACACATAGACTAATGGTGGAGTGGAACAAACAACCCTGAAAAACTAGCTGTGTTATGAAATATAGATTTTAATGGTAAGAAGTGACCTTTTGACTGAGTTTTCATCGGCTAAACTGAATAATATTGTGTATTAATTACCAATAGTTATTTAACTCTGTTCTTGAAGCTTTTTAGTCTTCTAATGTCAGATAACTGTTCTGTGGTGCCTAGTGGTAGGATGAGGGATAACAGGCACGAGATAGAACACAGGAAGTTCTATCTAAACATAAGGAAAAACTTTGTTACTGTGAGGGTGACAGAGCCTGGAACATGCTGTCCAGAGGAGCTGTGGAGTATCCTTCTCTGGAGACTTTCAAAACCTACCTGGATATGTTCCTGTGCAACTTGATCAAGGTGAAAATGCTTTAGCAGTGGGGTTGGGCTGGATGATCCCCAGAGGTCCCTTCCAACCCGTATGATTCTGTGATTCTGTAATGACCACAGCAAATACCAGCTTCTGGAAAAAGAGAGCAAGACGATGGTGAAATAAATGGAAAGAGCTTAAGGGAAGGGGCAGAACAGTATGAAAAGCATTTATGAAGCAGAAATTCTCCTAAAGAAGTTGCTAATGTTAGAAAACCTCTCTCCATTCTCAGAGGGATTGTACAAATGCTTGTACTAGTTGCTTGGCTGTTTTTATTCCTAAACGCTATTTAACCCATGTAGTCTGGGGACTAGAGGCTTTATGTGCTGCATTTTTCTCTGGAACACAGTTCCAAAGATACATTTCTTTTGTATCCCAAGGAATTGCTGTAAGCAAGGGGAGCTCTGGAGTTGCTTTTTTTTTTCTGATGACAGTGTAAGTATTAGAGGTCAGGATGGAGCACATCTGGCCTTTTCTGGAAATTCACATAATGATCATAACACAGATAAAAATGCTAATAGTACTGTAGCCATTTTTTCTCTGAAGGAGTCACACAGGTACTTCTTTTCAGACTAAGTAGGATTCATCTTGCTGCTGAAGTGAATGGTAACCTATCCAATGACTCTGAAAGGAGCACCGTTTTGCAGTATGCAAAACTGCAGGACAAAATTTGGTGATTCATGCTTAACTGGGATTTTATTTTAGTTTATTTAAAATGTGTGAAACATCCAAATGCAGAGGAAAGAAAAAAGGAAAAGAAGAATCAGTAATAGGTGGGGTTGCAATGTGCTCAGCCTCTCCCTGTAAGCAAGATAAATTCCCTCTTCAGCAAACTGAGCACAATATGTTCCTGTATCATCCAACTAATAGCTGATCTATCTAGCTGTAAATATAGTCCTCTGTATTCTCTGTGCACTGGCCAAGGAGGTTTTCCCCGTAGTCCTCCAGCTGCAGAGCTTTTTGAAGGCAGGCTGTCACATTCTCCAGTGAAGTCGCTAAGGTAAATGGAGTATGAGGTTAAACAGATGTCCAAGAAGGCTGGTTGGTGACAGCAAGGTGAGGCAAGTCATAGTAACTTCTGAATAAGACAGGAGGTTTTGGTGTCAGGGCAGCATGCAAAAAGCAGGTAAAAGGACTGTGCTAGATCTTTGTCAGGTAGTCTCAGGGATGCCAAAGTGCCCAGCTCTACAGGGCATGTCAGGGCACCCTCATCAAGTGATGGCAAAGGAAGCTGTGGCCAGTGGAAGAAGAGGAACATACTGGTGATTGGATTCATCTCCATGGCTTCTGCAGCATCTCTTGCCTTTTATCCTGAAGGCTATGTCAAGAGGAGGAATGTGTGGGAGAAGTAAGGAAATGTGAGGAAAATATCACTACTGCCTTGTGAACTAATTGAGCTGGTCTTTGGGTGATGCTGATGGTGATCCGTTATAGTGAGGAGCTCTTCTCTTGTGTGACACTGGTGAAGCAGGAGGTTTCTTGGGATGATGCTTCCCTGACTTGTCCAAGGTATCTCCTCACATCATCTTCTTTATTTTCAGAAGCATATCAGAAGTATTATGTACAACCATGCCTAAAATGATTCTTAGGTATAATAATCCAGTATACCAGGTCTGAACCTTCAGTTTGCAGCACAACTTGAAACCCAGTTGAATCACTGTGAGAATTTAATATGACCCAAGTAAATAGCTTCCAGGCTTATGTAGAGTTTTCTTGTCTCATGCATACTGTGAACATTCAGAGGAACCACAACCAGTTTGGAGGTTCCCATAAACATGGTTCTGGTTATCATGTATTTCCTCTGAGAAAAGCTAAAACGTGTGGTTTTCAGCTTAGATTCTTATGGCAGGATTTTTAAACCCTCATTTGATTGCCCTACATACATGTTCTAGTTCTACTTGCTTTTGTGGAAGGCTATAACTTAAGCAAAACAAAAGCTAGTTAAATAAGGTGCCCAAATTTGAATTCAGGGGGTAAATGTTAGGCATTGCTGAGTAAATAACCATTCTAAAGCTTTACATGAACTTGAACTATAAAAAAAAAAATCCATAAAATTGTGTTTAGATTTTCTTATTAGCCAAATAATACCTAAGTAGCACCCTTCTGAAGTCTTTTTATGTACCCACCTAGGAAGAGTAGTGCTTCTTGTTTACCCATAATCTAATTTCTAAAATTACCAGTATGACTTCACTACTTGAGAATGACATAGCTCTTTCTATTAATGAAGAAATGTAAAGAGCACTGTTACCAGAAGGGTTGGTAATTGTGTGTTTCATCTCATCATATCAACACAAACAAATACTCTTTGGCTACTGAACTACGATCAAGTGCATATCAGTTTTTGCAATGTTTATAAGATCACCACAAATACCAATTAGTATGGCTGATGAAGAGGACATTATCTGTGGAACAGTGTTTGCCACCCCTCTTCACAGTCCAAAATGGTCTAATCAGTCATTCTGAAGTGCTGTGAATAAAGGAGCCGGTCTGGGTGCTGGTTTAATGGGTTTGTATTGTTTTTAAAGAGACTTGCTCTGTCAGTGGAGATATACCAATTCATACTGGTGGAAGAACTAGTAAATGCTATTTGGGAGAAATCGACACTTCAGGTATTGATTTAATCAATACCAAGTTCTATCTAGTTTAATTACTATCAAGTTCATCTACTGTTGTCCTGCCTCCAGATTTAAGTTTCATGGTATGAGAATGGTGGCCATGAACATGCAAGTTAAGGTCAGATGATGGCCAGAAGACATTTTTGGCAATTTCACTGGTTCTTCTCCAAATACAATTTCCAGATGTACTTCCTTTGCTTTAATTCTTCCAAGAACTATTTGGAGAAGTTTTAAAAATATTTTATTGTCTCAGTTTTTATGATTCCAGTTGATAAAAACAGTCCATCTTTCCTGAGCATGCATTGTAATATCTGACTACATTGTGGCAAAGTGCCGTGGTTTTATTTTTATTGCCTTTTCTAAAATTAGTATAAACCATAGAAACTGAAAATCGTTTTTGGGAAAGGGAGTGATAAAGATAAAGCAAGCAGCATTCAGTTTTTTCCCCAACCAGTTCCAAATGTGCCACTGTGCCTATTACATCCCATAAACACCAGGGCAAAAGCACCAGCTGTGCATTACTCTCAGAGGAAATACTATTTCCTCTTATTTTGGCACAGACTACCCCCCAAAAGGAAAAAAAGCCCTAGTGGGCGGCAGCTAAACATGAAGTCTTTGTATTGGTGTTATATAGAAACAGGGTGATGTGATACGTCTCTTCTGGCAGCCAAGCCCTATAAAAATATGAAATAAAAAGATGCACTAAAATGCAAGGCATAAAAGGTGTTTGCATTTGAAACTGTTTCTGGAAGGATTTAGCACAAGATCGACCATAACTGGTACTCACTGGGTGGCTGTGATAAAGGCAGGCAGGGAACTAAGCACCCTTAATATGTTAATGCCACTTGGAGTTGTCCTGCTAATACCCGTTAGAGTGCAAAATCTACTTAAAAAAATAAAATCAGTTGAAAAGTGCTATGTGCTACTTTACGTTAAATGGGAGGCACATTGAAATGCCATTAATATTTGAGATGTGCTTTGATTTAAAACACTCATTAGTGCTTCCCAAGTATTGGAAAGCAAACCAGAGGGAGAATGAATACTCTCTGAAGCAAGGACTCCTGAGGATCCCTGAGTTGTTGCTCATCTAAACTCCAGTCTAAAGCAGCTAGAATCCATCCCACACCAGTATCATACATTTTTATTAGATAAATTAAAAAGATGAATTTTCCAAGCTTTTTGTTGTTCAAGGACCACAGCTGCTGCCTGCTGCTTACATAGTTGAATGCAATTCCCCATGACTGTCTTTGCCATCACCTCTTTACCCAGCTTGGACTGCCCAGGTGGATCTGAAGTAGAGGTCTAGAAAGAAAAAGAGAAAATCCATCAGTTTCACCAATGCTGATTGATAACAGGAAGAGATTGGCAGCTGTCTATGAAAGACTTAGGTGTAAAGCAAGGAGGATATATCAGTGAAAGGTCTTTTACAGAAAAAATTGTGAATTTGGGAGAAAAGGCAGTAAATGACTAAAGAGATGAACAGAGACTGGGAAGGAAAGGTGTCAACACAGGCCAAAGATCAAATACAACTGAAATGTATCTTGAAAGGTGGCTGTATGGCTCTTAAATTATATTGTTCTAAGGTGTGGGTGGACACTAGAAGGTAAACCTCAAACTGAAAAATAAAAAACCCACCCCAAAATGTCAAATGAAATTAACAGGCAGGACCAATTTGTAGCAGACTTTCAGGCATAGTTTGCTTCCTTTCCATATTAGGGGAAGGGAAAAGTAAAAACAGAAGTCAAATCACAGTGGTTACTTCGTAATAATCTGAGTAACCCATCTAAAAGATTGAGAAAACATAGCAGATGCCAGTAGGATTGAAATTAAAGCACATTCAACTCAGAATGCAAATAGTGCTGAGACCGTAAGGTTTCCCTAAAGCTCTGGCAAACATTTGGCTGGATTGATATTTTGGGCACTGATCTGCATAGCATCTGATTGTGAGCTGAATATGAGCAATGCAGAAAGGCAGATTTTAACTGAAGGGAAAAAGGCTGCCTGTTGCCTTCTGTGAGGCTGAGAGACAAGTTATAAAAAGCCTCACGGTGCATCTCCTCATTTTCAGTTGGCAAGTGGAGCCTCCAGCCCCAGTTACCATCCTGGGAGAGCTTTGCAGCACACCATGGAGTGGCAAGGGGTGTTCTCCAGCATTTTAGTCTGCCAAACTCGTCCCTTAGAGGACAGCACCAAAGGCCCTGAGTCAAGCCAGTAGCTGATGTAAATGAAAATAATCCCAATTCCTGTCAGCCTTGAAGTACTCTGCCAAAATATACACTGATTTTTGGTTTTGGAGCTGCCAGAGAAATAGTAGAAAATTTTGGTATCTTGTTAGTTTTGCATTTCTTCTTGATTCCCTGTAGCATGCCAATGAAAGATTGAAATGAGTCCAACACTTAATTTTTGAATGGCAATACAGAGGTAGCTCCTATTTTTGGTAGCCATAAATGCTGCAGGTTGAAAACTTGTTGGGAGTTGTGTTATAGAACAAATGTCTCTACTATCTAGTGAGCACAGGGAGCATCAGCACATTTTAGTGTCTGGGGTACATGTGTTTACTTCTTCCTGAGTCACAGGCCTTCAAATAGTGTTTTACAGAAATGTCTGGTCATTGGAGTCCATTCTGATTTCCTTGACATCCTGCTGCTGTTTATCAGAGTCAGATTAGACTGTAAAAGTTACTTTGAAAAGACTCTTGTCTTATTAAATTAGAAATATAATAGTATAAATAACAGGTTTTTGTCACCTTGATGTTTATAGTGTATTGATATCATATAGACAATAGGATCTTTATTCCCAGTAAATTACACTGCTAGTGCTTAGTAACTGATTTTTCTGTTTGTTGTCTCTGAAAATGTGCTGAATATTCATTAAAATAGTTCACATAAAAATGCTTGGTTTTAAGCTGTTAAAAATATTTAGCTTTTAAAATAAAAATAAATAGTAAAACAGGTTTAAGCCCCCAGATTTCATTGGAAAAAAAATCAGAATTCAATCAGCATTGTAGGAGGGACTATGGTTTTTGCAAAAATGTGAATGTCATGCGAGGTTTCAGGTGGTCCAATTTGTGTCAAAAGCCAAACATCTAGCAACATTACTATCTTATTGCTGAAGTATGTGAGACCAGAGAAGTAGGGAGTTAAATTCTCCTGTATGAGGCAAGATGCTTTTCTTACTGCGGAAATCCGCTGACATGGAAAGACAGAGAGGCTTTCATTGCAGCTAATGGCAGTGTACCTATCCTGTGAGTAATTACCAGTCTCCAGTCTTTGTTGCTTCTCTGCTCGTGAGACTAATGTTTATTCAGAACAATAAATATAAGGTCTATGACACTTTTAAAGTAATGTTCAGATGTGTCTGTGTAACCATGGATGAGTGGTGCTAGTAGTTTTATGCTTTAGTAAACATATTTGACTCTCTGAGCGCTCCAGGGACAGTAGTGGAGTGTGGCAGATGCCGGAGAAGCGGTAATGATTTGCAATTTTGGATGAACTTGTGGTAATAGAGAATGTAATGACAAGGTAGGGGGATCAGCTTTCATCAGATTCATTTTCTGCTTCATACAGAATATTAATGATTCATTTAGCATTGATCTGTACTGATTCAGAGCGCAGATTTGTATCTATAATCTGGGAGAATGGTTAATTTTTATATCCTTGTGCTAAGTAAATCTTACTAGTGTGCACAGCTGGCTCTGTGTGGTTAATGACCCCGAATAAATTCCATTATAATTCCTGGATGGTGCAAAGGTTTTTCATGGTGAGGAGCTGAAACCCTGCCCACCACCAGCCATCAGCCCAGGTGTAAACTATCAGTCTGGCCCCTAGGCCGAGTATCTTCCACAAGGTGTTGAACATTATCATCTACCAGATACTTCAAATGGGTATTTGATGCATCCTGTCTCCCAGAGAACGGGCTAGATTTTTTCCCCAGTCCTATGCAAAGCTCATGCACGTGTTTAGCTTTACGTATATAAGCAACCCTGTCAAAGTCAACATTGCTAATCATATATGTAGTGCTTGATTTTTAAACATTTGCAGGTTTCAGACCTGTGTTTTCAGTTTCAGCCAAGTGAGAAAAGTAATTTATTTCTCTCAGTGTGTGATGCTTTTGGAAACTGTTCTCCTGACTCACTAAAAGAAAGAGTACTTTTACTTGAAGTAATCATTTCATCTGGTCTGAGCAATGATGTGCATGGTTGTTTGGGAGAAATTATTTTTTTCTTATTTTCTTTGTCACAAGTGAACAAGAACATTTTTGCAGGGGGCTACTCAATGCACTTCCGAGTTACAAGGAAAAGCATTGTTTTTGTACTTGAAATTGCAGGTGCTTAACAATCAGACACAGTAAAGTAAGGAAATGACTATGGCTTTTGGGAAACAGGTTTCTAACCAGTAAGCATAAACCTGATACTGATAGAACGGAAGAAAAAAAATCTCTATTTAATCAATTTGATCAAATTTAACCTTTACAAAATTGAGCTTTGTCTGCCTAAGTCATGCATGTACCTGCTGTGTAAAAGGAGGAAATCTCCTGTATCTAGGAGACTACAGCCAGCTAATCAACTTTAACAGTATATTATTTTCCTGGTTTAAAAATTTTTTCCTATCTAAATCCTAGGGACTGACTAACAAGAACACAGAGTACCTGTGGTGCCTTTTGATTTACAAGTTTCTAGGTTCAGTCCATGACTCAAATTTATCTTGTTCATAGCTGAATGAGCAATGTGAAATTTAGAGTAGCTATCACAAAAGTATAGCAGAAGTAGTAGTCAGAATTTCCACTTTAGGGATAGAATTATAACAAAATAAATATCAAAACTGTGAGTATCAAATAACAAAAGGAGTGATAAACATGTTTTCCTTTGTGTTACAAAAGAATAGTCCTCTTCAGGTGCTAGAACTGTCCTTAGGGCCAGGTTTAGATATCAAATTCATACTGTCTAGCACCTGACTCTACAGCAGGAACTGCTGATGTCAGTGGCACCATCTGTAGAGCAAGAAGTTACTCGGTATGATCAAAGATGTAGAAGCCGGCTCTCCATAACTTCAAAATGTTTTCCCATCTGGAGTCACTATCATAGGTACTTCAGTGGAAAAATGCCTGGTTTTCCTATCTGAACTGGGGAATCTTCAAGTCTTGTGTTACAGTGAAGATGGACTGGGGTAGCAGTTCCATAATGGCTATTGAAGCCATATGTAGTGCATATGCTTACTTAAGTCAACAGCATCTTCTTAGTATACCCAGAAAGCATGAATTTCTAAAACAAGATAAGAAGTTCAAAAGTAGATACAGATAATCCCCCCGTTTGATGAAATGGTGAAGTTAGGTACTATGTTCTCAGTTTTTTTCAGAGTAATTGAAGTGAAAATGCATACCAATCCTTAAATTAAACTGAGGACAGCATAGGAAAAGGAGATTAAATTTTCATCTAGCAAATTTGAAAATGAAAAAATTGTTTAGGCAGCTCCAAGTTACACAGGTAACTTGCCTAATATGAATAACCATGGGTCTTGAGTCAGCAAGCAACTTTAAGAAGCACGGATAAATTTGTTTTACCTTGGGATTATACAGAAAAGGGAGAGTAATTCTTGTAATATATCCAGTGTCTTTCACTGGAGAATTCCTTTTCACTTTTTGGGCTGGTTTTGCTGGCCGTGTAGACAGATCTCTTTTTATCTTGTTCCTCATGGAACAATCCCCAAGCAATTAAGTGAAAGCGATTTCATTTACTGTTTCCTAATTCACCCGAGTATCAGTATTTTTCATGTAATGTTCATATCCTCCCCTAGCTCATGAATACATCCTGGAGTGTTTTATAAAAAAAAGTGGATAAATTCCTCTATTTGATGTACCTAAGTATGTAAATGACACACTGACTAGATAAGAACGGAATTCGTATTTGTCACTCCTTCACCTAAGTTTGCCTTTAAATTCTATGCTGCAGTTACTGTCTCCATACCCCTGCTTGGGAGATTCCAAGCCATACAGAACAAAAAAAAAAAAAAGGAAAAAAAGAGAGCAGAACAGATCTTTGACTCAGATTAATTTTGTCACTCAGTAAAAGTCAGAACCCAAAGACTTTGAGGTGCGAACACGTTATGAACTTTTTCTACTGTGCTTTTCATGTTACTAGGACTGCAAAGGACACATCAAATAATGGAGCTCCTCTGATATTCCAGAAGCAAGTGCTAACAGTATCCTAGAGAAAATCTATTCTCAGGGGTTTTCAAAGAAAATAACCTGATCCAAATACACATTCAAACTCTGAGTACCAGACACAAAGGAAACCAGCCGCAATGCTCGGGTTTGTTTTGTGTTTTCCCCTCACAAACAGAACCAGTCTTAAAGCCACTGTCTGTCATGAATAAATCAAAGAAAATAAGAAGCTCCTCTGGGCCTACAGCAATCTTCTGTAGCTAATTTCCTTAATGCCAATATAAATATATCATTATTGTATTGTATATCATTAACAGCCTTGGCAAAAGGTAACAAGAGCTATGGGTAAGCAACAGAAAAATGAGATACACTGTTAATCTGATCTAATTGATGTCAAAGCCAGGGAGCGAAGAAGCAATTCACAGACTGTGTGGAAAAGTAGGGCTTCAGTATCTGAAGATACTGTCTTTGAAGGAGGAAAAAATTGTCTGTGAAGCCTCACTGAAATGGATGATCTATAGAGCTCTTATTTTTACTTCAATTATAAGCTATAGCAGAGATGAATCAAGAATGCCATACTGCCTCTTCCATGATGTTTTGTTTTGGATTTCTCATTTTCTTTTGTAGAGAAAGCTGCTGATAGTCACAGTAAAGCAAATTTTGTTAGTGTTTGGAGTCAGCAAGCACATGGTACAGCAATGTGTGATCATTGTGCAACAGTTGGAACATCTTGCTGTTGCTGTCTCTTCCTCATGACTGCCAGCAAAATGACTGTGTTGGCAAAAGCAGCTCACACAGCACCTGTGTTGTGATGTTGAGAGGGGGTGACTTGCCGTAAGCTACAGCTTGCTTAACACTCCATCAGAATATTTATCCATTAAAACTCTGTTTTTCTTAAACCCAGCATTTTTAATAGGACAATTTCGGTCTTGCACTTTGACTTTTGCTGCTAGTATGTAAGCTCATGGGAACTGGAAAAAAGAACCTGTAGCCCCCTCCAGTCTCCTCCAGGGAAACCCAACCCAGAGTTTCTAGTGTGATTATAGCTTCATTAACTTTCAGTTTGATGATTTGCTGGAATTGCCTGCTTATCCCATCATCCTATATTATTTAGATAAAACTATTGGTATTTTGGAGTTTTCCACATATTCGTAGAATCATAGAATATTAGGGGTTGGAAGGGACCTCTAGAGATCAAGTCCCACACATGGCAGGCCACACAGGAACTGATCCAGGTAGGTCTTGAAAGTCTCTAGAGAGGAGACTCCACAACCTCTCTGGGCAGCCTGTTCCAGGCTCTGTCATTCTCACAGTGAAGAAGTTCCTCCTCATGTTGAGGTGGAACCTTCTATGCTCTAGTTTATACCCATTGTTCCTTGTCCTATTGCTGGGCACTACAGAAAAGAGATTGGCTCCTTACATTTGACACCCACCCCTCAGATATTTATAGACATTACTAAGATCCCCTCTCAGTCTTCTCCTCTCAAGACTAAACAGCCCCAGTTCCCTCAGCCTTTCTTCACAGGGGAGATGCTCAAGTCCCTTAATAATATTCCATTAGTTTCAGAACTCTGACATTGAATTTTTCATTGATCTTCAAATTAAAAGCAAAAGTTGTGGTGCCCACTGGAACAGAGATTCTGTGTGTAAACCAGATCATCTACAGAGGCAGTGTTATCGCCTGTATATGTCATTGAGAAAAGTGAGATGTTTGCCATTCACTGCGCTAATTAAAGCTTTTTCATTCATGCGTGGTAGATTCAGCATTATTGCCATCCTTGCTTGGCACTGTAGTAAAGAGTGTGTTATTGCTGATCAGATGACTGATTTACAATTCATAAAATAATTTATAAAACAGTAAAGATCTCTTGAGCCTGAAGCCTGACTTTAGAAATAACTTTTCTTTAATTAGAAAAGCTGGGTACTTTTGAGGTGAAAAAAATATGAAATCTTAGTAAGTTTAATTATAAAAAGATATGGTTGTTTTTCTCATTCAGGTGTCCTGTAAGAGTATTTTGGTGGACTATATGACTGTCATGAGGAATGATAGCAATAGCATGATAAAATTCACAAGGCTGATTTGAATAAATCTTTAGGCCACACATGGTATTGCAGAAATGATAGAATACTAAGCAGACAAAATAAGTTAAAACATCAGCTAATGGTTGACTGCATACAACATCTGTATACATTTTAGATGTCATTTTGGGTACACAGCAATTTGTGGAACAAGCAGATCAAGGAATTTGCAGCAGCATTTTTTTGAAAAGAAAATTCACAGGAAGAATTTGACAGTGTTTTACACTGTCATTTTTAATTATGTTTTAGTAGTGTCAGTTTGCACTTCAATTTTGAAAGTATTATTTATTAATCTAGTATAATTATTGCATGTTGTGAGCCAGCTTTACTTTGAAATGAAAATTTAAAAATTCTCTTTGGAATATGTTTTTAAAGGAATTTTTTTTTTTCCTCAACATAGATTCTTTCTTCTTTTCACTCTGTTTACACTGCTGTGATGAGGTAAAAAGCTCAATTCTTTCCAAATGAATATATAATGATGCTAGTACTAAAACAGTTAACTGGATAACTGGTATTTACAAAAATCTTCAAATGTAATAACTTCAAGTTCTTTGTTGAATATTCATTAAATATCCTTTTCTCATAGGGCTTATAAATCCTCTGAAATGCAATACATACACACTTTAAAATTTGACAGAAAATACTCATATTTCTAAGATAAAGGGTTTTTTCTTCTTTAAGCACTCTCTCAAATCATATATAATCAGGAACATTGGCAACACTGCTGCTCAGAGAAGGACGGAGTGAACATCAAGAAATCCAAATGAATTCAATCCCATTAAATGTAATGGTGTGGTAAATCTCACTATACCATCTGCTGTAGAAGGCTGAGACACTATTGGAATTCCACATCTTATTTACATAGCAGATAAGAATGTGTTGGGAGATTTATATGGCAAATGAATACCCAGAGACGAAACTAAGTTTCTAGTCTGTTCACATCTGGGGAACATCTACATCTGTAGAGCATTATGCAAAAACTACTGTAAGTTAGCCTTTCTGTGAAAGACCCTGCCACTTCATTCCAACATTACCCATTAAAGAAAAACAAAAACACAACACAAAGCAGTGAAAAAGTTCCTGGAAATGCTAGGGGGAGCTGAGCTACTTCATCAAAAGAAAACATAACCTCTCCTAAATTATTACATATTTCCAAAGGAATTAGCATTGAACATCATAGTAGATAGATTGTATCATATTTAAAACATCTGTGCTGTGAGTTCAGAAATCACCCTGTGGCAAAACATTAAGGAAAATATGCCACAGATTTATTTTTTCCCTCTTGAACATTTAGATTGACACTCTCCATTTTAACTAGATTCGTAACTTTCATTTACTTAATATTGAAATAAAGCTGAGCTTCAGCCCAGTTTTAAACCAGATGATATCACAGGTGTATCTTGCACACTATCTGAGCCATAAAGGAACAAAACTCTGCACAGTAACCTCCACCTGATACACTCTTTATCATTAAATTTAATAAATCTTGAGCTTCCTTGGGAATGGCATGTCCTTCGTTTGCCCATTGATTGTAAAACCCATCACTTGTCAATTCTGTTAAACATTAAAGTTCTAATACATCAAAAGTGCATAGGGGAGCTGACCTGGGCTAAGAAAGCATTTTATGCAGGAATATTAATAGAGTTCTTCTGTAGCTGCCTCATGTACTTCAGATTGGAAACCTCTGAACCAAAGCCAATTGACAGTAACATATTTGGAAAGGAAGATGCTTTTAAATTACCTCCTTTCCATTTAATCAGACAAGCAACCTCTGAATCCCAAGCCGTAGGTGAATGTTTAAGAGAACATTCTTTATATAGTTAGCTGAACCATGCCCAAGAGCGCCCACTGACAGCTTTCCTATTACCAGAAGGACAATGAATCATATGAACTTTGCTGACACATATGCTATAATAATTGTTACATTTTCTTTTAGAATATATCCTTGGGCTCACTTTTGGCCTCACCTTAAAGGTGACAGCTTGTAAGCTACATAACCTAGCCTGCTACTAAATCATCAATAACAGTTCATAAAATATCCTGTAATAATTCAGCAGTGCATTGGTACTGATCTTAATGGAATCAGACATCAGCAGTTATGCTATTTCCTCCACAGATTCTGGATACTTCTATTGAACATTTGTTAAAACAGTTGTTCATCTACAGTGTACATATTCCTGCCAAGCTTCATGGAAATATTTCTATTCATTATTTTTTAACGTCAATTCTCAGTAGAAGTTTGTCTTTTCTGTTTGGAATCATTCTGGTGCTATATAGACATATTTGTTTCATAAACCAGACATAGTTACATACATTAAACCAGACACATTTGCATTCTCCTCAGGTTAATGGCCAATTTTTCACAACAACTTTCCAAGTAGGAACACTGAAACAAGACAAAGTTATGTATTTTTCTATATCACAGCCCTATTATTTAAGTATTTTGTTTTCAGAAGCATACCTTGAGCAATTCGCATTCATATCTACTCTATTTTTCTCCACTGAATGCTCTAAAAGAGATTTCTGGGAAGTACTAGCACATTTTGGATGTTAACTCAATACTAATATTAGCAATTATTAATGATATATGTACTGTTACAGTAGAACAGCTTCTGTCCCCCCAAAAAATTCTTCTTGAAGCAATCTGATCATTACTCTTTCCTTAATGATGGTAAACATCTATCAGTAGAACTGGTGACAATTTTATTGGAGTAGAGATTTACAATAGATTTTATGCAATGCTTGGCAAGTGCATCCCCTTTTGTTCTAGATTCCCTTCTGCTTTTTTTATTTCAGTTTAGCAGAACCTTGGGGGATAGTGGTGCTTGGTGGTAATGCCTGCAGAAATCCCCATGTTCCTGCTGAACCTGGCACAGAGAGGTGGGAATGTCTTTGCCACTCCTTGCAGGCCTTGGCCTCAGAGATAAGGAGTGTCCTGAGCCCACTCTGCCTGGCTCATCTGGGTGTCCCAAAGGAAAGCCACATGACACAGGTGGAGCTGCAGGGATGACAGCCCTGTCAGGGTATGAATGACTGTCACCAAATCTAGCAAAGGAGACATGGAAGTTGATTTAGTATTTGGATGTAGTTGGCTGAGTTAAAGGCTTGCCAGAGTACTTATCTGCATGATTTTATGCACCTGATTTAACCAGAGAACTTCTAACCCATTTAGTTGGGCTACTTGTACAGTTAATAAGCCCCTCCAGAGCTGGAACAGCTCTCCCAGTTTCTGTGGTTCTATGTCAAAGACTTTTGTTATTAGGTCTAGATCTCTAAATATGATTAATATTAAATCCCTTCTCCACATTAAGAAATGCTGGGATTTACTTCATGAAATAATTGTGGTTAAAGCCAGCAGTGTTCTCAGATACCAGTTCTACGAAAGAATGATGGATTTTTGTATTGTATGCATTATTTTGTGAAATTAATTTTCACATAATTTTATGAAATCTTTTTAATTTTCATGAAAATACCATATTTTTTATAGAGTCAATGACAGTAGAATGCATGAGATGTAACTTCTTTCTTTGATCCCCGTCTGTCCCATTTATATCTTTCAAAGGTAGTATCATTTCTAGGTCTGACCAGTAAAGAAAAGTCTATGGCTTACAAAACAGTGTTACTCTTGTTCTTTTCCAAGGACTCTGTACATACCATCTATGGAGCTGCAGATGTGGGTGGATATAAAGAATTATTAGCATATGATTCCTTCTGGTTGCTGTGAGGCTTGAGACCTTCACAGTTTCAGCTTGACAATATAAGTTTTCTTTTTCTCCTCCATCTCCCCAGAAGGGCTTCCAAGGAAGCACCCCCACCATGTCTTTGTTGATCCCTCCAAACCTCAGGTTTACACAAAACTTCTGTATCCATCAGTGTTTTACTAGACATTCAGGAGGTTTTGATTTCCTGAGCCTACACCCTACTTGGTCAGAGAAATTTTCCAGATGCTGACTAACTCTCATAACAACATCAAACACCTAATTTCCTCTGTCTCTTGTCACTAGACCTGCTATCTTCAACTCTTACATTTCCTCACCTATCTCCTTGAGATAACATTATATCTCATGGATAAATAAAAACATGTATAAATAAATACATGTAAAGGCAGGTATGAATAAATGAAATACAGGATTTATTTGGAAATCCTCTTAAAATAAAAATGGATGAATCCTGTGCAAATGTACTTTTTAGATTCACCTGAGCTACTGTTTATTTTCTTAGCCAAGATGAAGAAAAATGGTTGAGTTGTCTTCTTTAGAGAACATGTTAAGTTGTAATGAACATTATGCAACTGGGAAATACAGGAGTCATAAAGCCTCTCCAAGATACAATTCCTTCTATTATCCCCTCTGAAGGGGTATATCACTGCCATTATGTGTAAGGCTTTCAAAGGCCACTTCAAAACATTATATAGTTTTCTGCTTTATTTCTAAGACATGAATTTTTCTCTTTTTCTTTTTTTATTTTCCCCAATAAGAATGTCAATCCATTTAATGCAATCTTATCTTTTCCAGTATATAGAATGATACCTACAATAAATAGTTATCTTTTTTGATAGATGTTGTTTTGAATTCTTGATCACAGGTTGAATATTTCCATGTGTTGCGATAAAATCCAGTACTCTCTATTTAATATTTTGTGATATCTTGATAACATTATGCAATTGCAAGTCTTTCTCAAACATCAGTAAATATTTATTTTGCAGGAGGAAAACTGGCATTGTAGTTTTTAGTTCCTCTAGTACAAATTGTTGAAATAATTGGACTATGTAACTTATAATTCAAAGACAATGGGAACTGTTATATTTGCAAATATTTGTTGTCACAGAGGTCTGAAAATACCAAATTATTTTTTCTGGTGAACAAAGTGATATTCTTTAAACATGCATTTTAATTTACTTCATGATATTTCAGCCACTGGTATAAGCCACTAGCTGAGCACACAATATATAAGAAGTCCAATATAATCATAGAAGTAGCATAGAGTACCAGTAAGTACCCTAAAGACTTTGTGTAAAGACCTTACAGTAAGGCAGAGAAAAGAAGTATATAAACAGCAAACTATATTTATTCAGTCATGAGACATACTTCCTAGATCGTTATCTTTTATCTTAAATTAGTTTGCAACAAATTATGTACTGGTTTTGCTCAATGAATTATCACACTTTTGGCTGCCCATTAGAACAAAGATCTTAACTCCTGGCTGACTTCTGGTTAATCACTACAGAATATATACTTCATGAAAATTATTTCATATCTGTACGGTCAGGAAAGAAGTGGTAAGTAGTCAAAATATTGAAGCGCTAAAAAAAAAAGTCAGAAAAATTAGATATAAAAGTGTTTCTATGCTTTCCAAACAGGTTTTTGGCTTTGTCTTTTCTCCCAGCACAGGAAAAATTACAAAATTACATCTTTGATAAGACTATGTGCAAAGCAGTGAACCATAACTCAAACCTAAAGTGAACTGGAATCCATTATGAGTTCAAGCTGTATTCATTCATACATTATATTTATCATTTTTATACAGTTAATATCCTTCTCTACATTCAAACCTATGCTTTTTGCTTTAGTTCAGCTAGAGAATGGCCTGGCTTTGTGGTTGTTCCCACTCGTCTAGAGTCATGGAAATACCACAGAAAATGCTGGTTTCTGTCCTTGTGGTTGCCAAAATATTGTGTATATTCCTGCTTTTTCAGAGTTACCCTTTCAGAATGTCAGGAGGGTGGGTGGTGCAGCTGGCCATAGACTGTTGCTGAAGTACAGCCTTGAGACCATGAGTGTTTATATCTCCTTCCATCCCATGTGTTAGCTTTTTGTAAGACTCAAATTGCTAAATGTGGCTAGAGATGCCTTTCAGTCAAGACACTATCAGACCATGGAACAGGCAATAATCTTACTGTGTTCCAGACTATTTTGTTTGAAAACTTTTTTTTTTTAATAGAAAATTATATTCTGCAAAGCTGATGCTGAGCATAATCTTGCTTCTGAAAACAAACCAAAGATACTTTCTCCTAAAGAAGTGGGCTACTCTTGTTTTCTTCAGTGTCTACATGCCAGTGAGGATGGTGATGCTGACTCAGAAATACCAATGTAGAGTAATAAAAATATGTCCCACAATATGGAATATTTTTTTTTTAGTTTATTATTCCATAACCTTTCAAATGTTTTGTATGCCTATGAAAAATACAATGCCCTATTCTACCTAACCAAGAAGCACAAAACTCTATCTCATTAACTGTCAGCAGTAAGCATATTAATACTTAGACATACAGTGTTTCTCCTATGGCATTCTGATATTAACTACCCTGGGAAAAATCCTAGGGTATTCCTAGTGAAATGGCACAAGCTAAATCTAATTTTTAATGGAAGCTTAGATCTCTCCAGAGCCCTTTTTCATCCTGAGGTTTTAGCCATGCGGGACGGAGCCCATTAAACAGAAGAGCAGTGAAACAATATTGCAGAACAGCAGAACAGCACATGTTTACTCATTAATGAGAAGTTCTGATATAAAACTGGACATTTCTTGCAGGGTGGAATCTTTTCATTCTTGTTTTTGAGGAGGGGAAGACAGCAGAAAGGGAGGAGAGGGAATCCTTTAATTGTTAGTGCAGGTTTTAAACTGACAAGCCTCAAAGGCAGAATACTGACTCTTTGATCTTAAAAGGGTTGTAAAAGGATGGTCTCACTTGTGTTTATTCAAATATTTGCAGGTAAACGCTGATAATCTAAACTGAGTCAAAGCTGCAGAATTTAGCATAAGTGATTTGCATATCAAGAGCCTCAAAATAAATACCAATTCAGAGATCTTAAATGTTGTCAGAAACTAATCATGACTTGAAATTAACTTGGGGCTTGCCTACATATGGAAGTCTGTGCTCAGAAAAGTGTTCATTGGCAACCAATAGTCTAATAGATACGTTTAATCCCTACTAAGAGGGCTTTGTGGTAGCTGTAGGTATCTGCAGTCACATACCTGTTGGTGTGGGGCATATCAAGAGCAAAAGGGCAACATGGCAGAGCAAAGAGCTGAGCTGCTATGCTGTACATCCTTACCATCAGATGTTATCTGCTGGAGACATACAGTCTATAGTTGATTCTAGTTAATAGCTGAGATGTTTTTTACTAGTGAGCTCTTTTGTAGGCAATTTCCATTTCACTGTTCCTGGGCAGAGTTGTTAATTTTTGAACGACTGGATTCTTGACATGTTGTTTTACTATTTGTAATTATTTGTGTTTCAGGTAAAAGTGTCACAGTTTCTAAATTACTTGATTGTCTTCTAAACCTATTTTTAGCACCTGGTTCCTGCTACTTATGCCAAGAAACCATTAGCCGTAAAATAATTTTGTGGCTGTTACTTGACTGAAAGAATGTACATCCTGTATGAGCACTGAGCAACCTGTTTGGAAGTACAGATCCTTCATACTTCTTCTCCAAAAGTCAACAAAAATTGTCTGTGTGTGGGAAGTCTTGTGTGTGCATGAATGCTGCAACTGATGAAATGAGATGCTAATAATTAGCATTTATCAAGTCAGATCACCTGTACTGCCCAATTTACTAACATAAGATAAAAGTTTCAGCCTCTTGATTCTCTTGGTGGAGTGTTGAGAATATCAACATGTACAAAAAGACTAGGACATGCAATTTGTGCAAAAGCTTGCAAACTACTACTTTCAATGTGAACTGATACCTTATTACATTTGAAAATTAACTAATTACAATGTTGTAGAGTTAGGTCGGCTCTTCAGTCCCTCTCCTTCTGTACATTTCTGTACATTGCTAGTTTGAATCTCATATGGTCATCAGAAGTCATTAAGACTAAGACCAGTTTCGGGGATTAGAAATATATTAATGTCGGTCTCCCACATAAGGAAAAATTACCAGCAAGGAGCTGTCTTTTTCAGCTACTCATTGCTTACTCAATTGCCTCTTCAGGTGTTTGACACACACAAGATCTTTCTACTTTAATTGACCCAGGGTGGCATGACCAGAGTTTGAGCTGGTGACTTTACAGGTTAATTACAGGTTTACAGCAGTAGAAGTGGTTTGTTACCTATCAATACATCAACTTAGTAAATCATAGAAGGTGAACATAGGTTTTAGTTTTCTAGATCTCAATCTCCATGATAAGTGAATGAATGTCTACTGGACCCAGCTATAGGTCCTGGGCTGAGGTTTTAACAGGAAATTAAGCATTGCATGGTAAATTAGCTACCTTTTTAAAGACCTAAGTCTTAAGAAGTATATCTGTAGTCCCTCTTTTTAGAGCTAATGTCCCAAGATAAAGTTTCTTGTTAGTACAGTCATATAAGCCCATAATTTTCTTTGAAATTATTTAGAATGAGGACAGTTTTGAGTAATAAGCAGGCTTTTTTGTTTCAATAATTAAAAAAAAAACAAAACAACTGTTGGACAGAGTAAGAAAGGAATTTTTTGTATTTGTGGAAATTCTGATCATTTTCTTCATTAGAAAGGAAGTCTAAAATCCTTCTTTTCTCTGGAAGGAAGGTCTGCCAGCACTGGGGAGAAGCTGGAGAGATAACAGAAGTGCTCAGCACCTACCTAATGCCAGCTCTGCCCTCTGATGATGGTACTAAATTCTGACATTCAGAAAAACTTCTGTGCTGATGTTGCCATAGTTCCCTGAGCTCAGCACCTGCAATCCAGCTGCCTCCCCACTGCGATGACTCATTGACATTTCAACACTACTTCGTCCACCTTATTGACTTTCCAACTTCCTGCATTATTGCTTTATTCTCTGGTTCTCAGCACACTTTTCCTGGTCCCCTTCTACCCATCTTTTATTAGTCAGATGTCCACAGCTCATCTGACTCTGAAATTTTCATTTCCTTATAGGATGTCTTACTATACCTTTTCTCCTGCTCTCTGCACACCTCTTTCCTTCCTTTCCAACTCCTGTCCACATACACACTTCGAGCGGTTTGAATATCTGGATGTTACCTCAAGTTGTTATTCTTGTAAAATAGAATAGTAACTAACCAACAGGCAGTCGCTTGTTGTTAACAACATGGGTCTAATCTTACTGCTTCTTGAGTTACTCAAACCTTTATTTTTAATAAAGATGTTTTTATTTCTGAAATTAAGTTGTACATGCTATAGTTTTTCACAAAAAAACCACGAGTGCAGTTCTCAGGTTCAGCTACTTTGTGTGCATTTGGCCATTTTGTACAAAAGAAAAGATCATAGAAGTTGGTGGTTTTTCATAATTTGGGGGGGTTTTTGTTAATACACTTATGCATATCTGATGATCCCATAGTATTTTTTAAAAATGTAATTTGAGTATTTTCTTCTTGCAAAGCCTGAAGTACACTTTCAAGGATTAGGTTAAAGCTGACCAAAACTTTCACACTATCATCCCAGGTTATTTTATATGATAGCAAGTTAAGAACTAATGAGAAAAGTAGAATTAGTTTGGTGTATGATTTAAGTAAGGTAAGACTCTCTGTAGAAGTGTCTACATGGTAGAAGAAAGGCTATTAGATATTACATGGTCTTCATTTATATCACCAGAAGTGATTAGTTATAGTGCAGTAGCTTGCTTATTTTCTTGTTAATAAGGAGTTGGAGGCTTAATGCATGTTTCTAGAAGAATATGATCTTTTACAGACATATTTTACATATCACAGCACTGTAAATTCTATTGCAGTTGTAGTCTGACCCTGTATTGCACCAAACCCCTGCTGCGAAATGCCAAAAATCTCATTTTTTGATACATTAATAATTCTGAACACCTGAAAAAATTCTGTTCATGAGTTGTAATGACACTTTTTGGACTAAATACCAATGTGAGAAGAATATGAAGAGCCAATTGCTGGTGGTTCAGTCTTACTACATAGAAGCAAATTTAGTGTTCTGGACCTCAGAAGATCTAGACCCATTTACTAAGTCTTTGGGGATTTCAGCAAGAAAAATTTAGGCTTTTGATCCCACTAGTATATTATTATCTTAAATATATGAATAATTCAACTGACTTATCTGGGACTGCTCGAGTCCCTAAAGTTGATAGTATAGTTGTAGGATCATGGCCATAACATGGGGGAGAATTATTTCTGTGGGGCTTTTGTAGTTCAGGAGCATTGTAATTATAAGTCCTTTTGAGTGAAACTAAGAATGTATCACCAGGTTTATGACATTGTTTCACTTTACAGTCACTGTCATAAAACTCAGACTAATATGGTTCCATTGTGTATATTTTACACATTCTTTCCTAAGAATGAGTTTGTGATAAGTCATTTTCTCTCTTTTTTCCATAACAGTTTTTGTTACATGACTTCCAAATTTTAATGCCAAATATGATCTCTGAAAAGCTATAAACTTTTAACAGACCTTAAACATAAAGTGAGTGAATAAATTTCCAGGGAGTCTGCAGTTTGATCCCAGGAAATCCTGATTAATAGCCTTTAGGTTTCTTTTAGACCACCCTGAACACATTGTGAAAAACAGTTGACTCATTTTATGGCCATTGAGGTTGTAATTCAACCTACTAAATTTATAACAATTTAAAAAAAAAAACACTAAATAAAGACATAAGAATTGATATTTCTTCATGTACGAGCATATGCTGAACACATTTCTTGCTTTATTTAGTTCAGTCTTGTAAATGTATAGTTCTTTATATTTGCTAACCACATAAAATCTATTTTTATTGTAAAAAAGGCCTAATTAAAAATCAGTGCAATTAATGTGAAAGCAATTGTCTTCTTTATAATATTCCTAGCAATTTTCATTGATCGGGACTTTAACATTTGGAAGTGAAACTAATTCACACATGTGTTAGAAACCTTCCCAATAACATTTTTGATAGTAAGTGGAAAATGTAAAATAATTTTAAAAGGTAATTTGTCAGGTAATATTTTTCTCTTTATTTAATGTTTTGTTTATATAAACAGGATTGTATGAACATGGTATCAGCGTTTTATTCTTTGTTAGTTGTAATATCAATTAAAACAACGATGTACTTACTGCTGGTCTAAATCTTGACATTACTAGTGAAGGTCAAGGCATACAGCTAAACTGGCTCACTTTGTTTTAATAACTTCCAAATCTTTGGTGCTGATCATCTTATAAAAACTTAATTCCTTTATAAACTAGATTTCCAGAAACTTGAATGGGTGTTGATCCTGACATGGGTCTGAGCAAAGGTAGTAAAATATGGCCTATGGTATGAAATTGCTGTCTAAAAAGGCTTTGTCTTTATAAAGGATGTTTTTATGTACATGTGCTGTGTTCATGTGCACATATAGAAAGGACAGATTTTTTTCCTATTAAAAATGGGATTCTTTTGCTCATAGTATTTGCAACAATAATATAGATGCAAAAGAAAAGAAGCAATCTTCTACAATGCTACTGCAAAAGGCAGTAAAAATTGAAAAAAAAATTTGCACATTGTGCAAAATTTAACAAAACCCATTGAGTAAAAAAGTGAACAAAACATATATATAAACCTCTGATAGTCAAGTAGCAATAAATGAAATATATTTGCATTGTCTTTACAATATGCTCGAATTTTCTTTTTCTTTTCAAGAAGAAATAAATTATTTTCCACACAATAGAAAATTGCATTTACTATTTCTAAAATGGTCTGAACGTAGCAAAAGGAAACATATTTTAATATTAGTGCTTATCACAGCATTTAAGGCACCACCATCCCCCCTCAAGCTTTCTACTCTTAAATAAAAAAGGAAAAATCCTATTGTTTTCCTAGGTTCACTTTGCTTCTGGTGATTGATGTAGAATTTTACTGCCATCCAATGGTAAGGACCTATTATAGCCTAAGTAAATGTCTAATGCTTTTTGATCAAATTGCAGTCTAGGGAATTTAACTTATGTAGTACACTTAGAACTTACATCAATACATCTCTGTTCGTTACACAGTGAGAAGGAAATATGACTACAGTTTCAATTTATTCTGTGTTTCCTAATTCAATTTAGCTCTGAATTACTAATATTGTGGTACATAATTACCTAAATGAATAAATCAACCTAAGCTACTCACTAAAAAGAACATTAGTGTATAATATTAATTTTTGTGTGTACCTTGTCATGTTAGTTTAAAAGATTCCTTTCTCTACAATTAAGAGCGTTTTTTTCAGTTGGCATATTATCCTTTTGCTAAAACACTCTTCTCTGTTTTATTTATTATGTCTAGAGACTTTGCAGTTGTTATTGTACACTAAAGAATTGCTTTATGGCTCTCAAATGTGTTACAAGGTATTTTTGTGCTATTTTTTTATTTTGCCTTTTTACTCAAATACACACGAATCTGTAAGAAAGACAGACAACTGCTTAAAACTATAATCTGAAACATATGGATTTTTGTATACATTTATCCTCTATGTTTTCCAGATTCAGCTTCAACTGGCAGTCCATCCTAACAGTAATTCTAGGTTCTAGGAAGAAATGTAGCATTACAACAATTTGGAGGGTGGGGGTGGTGTATTTGTTTTGAAGAGGAAACAATATAGATACATCTAAATAAAATAGCTTCAGATCATGGGCAAGAATATAAAGCCAAGGCTTCAGCTTGTACTACAGACAAAAAGTTGTAATAATTAGTGACTGTTAAAGGAAAAAAACCTACCAGGATGGTAGAAAATATGTTTAGAATCCTTAGAGAAAAGAGAGAAAGAAAGAGAGAAAGAAAGAAAAGAAAGGAAGGAAGAAAGAAAGAAGAGAAATCTTAAATAATATATAAAATGAATAGACTGTTATTTCTGTTCTTTCATGCTGGGTGGAATACTCCTCATGTACTATCACTCCATTAGGATTGGACTCCATTCCCTGTTAAAGCCAGTAGACGCACTTCCAGTGACATAAAAGAGACCTAAGCCATGTCCCATCCATGCATTCCTATCTTCTCTCAGGGATGGCTCTCTGTTTTCCCATGTGTATTTTAAATTCAAACATTTTTGAAAACTTTTCTGCCTTCTCACAAAGATGCAACCAGTGATATTTACTTTTACACACCACTACATTTAGGAACAATTTGTTAGACATTCTGTTGATTTCTTGCCATTATTTCAATTATTTTTAACAACAATTTGGCCACAATCTTTGACTACTACCATAGCTGTATAGAAAGAATAATCTTTGTTTAGATTACATCATTAACCTGGAGCCTCTACAGCATGTGAGATTATTGGAGATGAAGCAAGAAACAGATTATAGAGCAAAGTCCCAGAAGACTTGGACATATCCCTTATGTATCCATGCCTTAGACAAATTCTACACTTATGAAAACAACTGGAAAGGTAAAACTTTCCTTTTATAACTGAAATACACTGACATTAATGAGTAATTCTCATTAATTCTTTGGGTTTTGTATGCAGAGAAAAAAGCACCGTGCTTAAAAATACCAATATTAAAATAAGTATGCATACACTATTTGCATAATTAATGCTTTAATACTAAAGGATGGGTGTATTAGAAAAATGCAAAGAGAAAATGAGGATCATGAGAAGTGTTTTGTATTATTGTATTTATTCTGTAATTAATATCAGGACACCACAGCTGCCCTTGGAAGACACAAATCACTCTTCTCAGTATTGCTATATTATCAATTGGTTGAAAATTGAGTGAAAAATTTCACTGCACTTTTACATTTCAAAATTAAAGTCTCATGCAGTGTTGATGTTCATAAACTTTGTAATTGGGAGAAAAGAATGGTAGGTAGCCATGATACCATGGCATACAGATGTGCTTGTTTTCCTCCCCCTGGTATTTAGATTGTCAAAGAGCACCAGTCTCAAAAAAGCAGTGTAGGTGAGTACAGCAGAACTGAGTGTTCTTTTTAGGGAATGTCCATTTATTGTTAGCTAAATTGATAATTTGTTTTCTAAAATGTTCCTATTGCTGTTGTTTTCAATGTTTTTGCAGTACATGCTTATGCAAATTTATTGAGTGAAATTAGTCTGAAATTAATTTGTGCAAAAGGCTACACTTTTAACTTCAATTTTAATACCCCAAGTCAATATACCTTTCACAGAGCAGATACTTTCTCATATTCCTCAGAATTCACTTAATCAGTTTCTATGAATGCATGGGAGGAAAAATTTAATTTCAACCAATTCTTCTCTCATGTTTTGAATAATAGGTTGGGTTTTGTTCTTTGTTTTTTTTCTCTGTGATTTGAAGGTAAAGGTCTGTGTGACAGCTAACAAAGCTGCCCTGGCTTTGTAGCCCTCGTTTTATAAGGCATGAGATAACATGCTCTCTGCATGGGTCTCCATGAGTTCAGCTGGCCATAGCACATGGACAGGCTTCAGGAAACAGACTTCTTCCCAACATCTGCACACAGATGTGTGCGGGGGCACCTCTCTGCTAGCAGGGGCCACCGCAGATCACAGGCGTAGCACAAAGAGGGAGTCTGGCAGTCAAGTGAGGTGTGCTTGGGTGGATTTGGGGCCATACCATTGCTCCAGTGTTCCTGCCAACACAAGCAGAGCTAGTAAAGTGGAGGCCATGGAGAATACAGCGTGTAGCGTTTGTAACGGGCTATAGTTGCCTCCGCTCAGCTATTTTCCCCACTGCAGGAAATATCGTCAGTCTATCCATCCATGACTTCTTTTGGCCAAGAGACGGGGAGAGCCTGTGTGGTGACACAAGGCAGCATATGTGGCCCTGCCACCAGCTAGAGGGAGCACCCAGCCACCAACCAGACTAACCCCGGGAGAACTTTCTGATCATCACCTCCCTCCTTTCACTCTACCCACATGTTAATGCATATTCAAACAATGCATCAAAAATAACCGGAAGGCAAACCACCACTGAATCGCCAGCCCTCATTCCTGAATAAGCTGCTCACAGTCAATTGCTTTTTCCTAGTTTAATTTTCTTTGTGTGTATTATAATGCTCTGTGTGCTCAGTGACAATCACTTCTGTGAAGCTGCATTTCATTTCCTCTGACCACTAAAACTGTGATCTGCTTTACTTGCCTGAAACAAGTATCACGCACAGATTTTAATTATTTAGTCATGATTTAGCATGCATGATATATGGGTATCATTATCAATGGCTGCAATATCTCTTCTTTTGGCTATTTAACATGAGGAAGATGCTCTTTGTTATTAACATCTGTTCATCGGGGACACAGACCTTCTCAGCATTACTAGCACCTTCTGTTTTTGTCAGGAGAAGGGAAAGTGATCAAGAGCCTCATCAGAGCCTAATTTGGCACTGATGTGTTTTCCTTTCTCTTAGCACAGCCTAGATCTAAATTGTCCCTTAAAATTAGAGTAGCTTTTAAAATACTACTCAATAACCAGATCTGACTAGGCTTAGAGTAAGATGGTACAGATATGAATGTAACACTATTTAAATGTTATGGTTGTGTGTGGGCTACAAGATGAAAAATAAGTTAATAAAAGATGTGGTGGAATTAGAAAATAAGATTAGTGAATTGCTTTAGCCGTGAAACCATCTTCTAGCTATGAAAAAAACAGCTAATCTTATTTTTCCCTCACTAAGCTCATTCTAGTTTTTCCACAGCCCACTGAAGACCTCACAGCAGAAATGTCCCCTTTACATTTACCTTCTTATTATAGCAGGCATTTTATTAAGGCTTTTTAAGGACAGATCTTTGATTTGCAGTAAAACAATACTGGTTCTTCACTGTTTTTCTCTGGTGATGTTAGAGCAGAGTCACTGAGCTGTTTGCAGAAGGGTGTTTCTGCTCAGCCTGTTTCCAGGCAGGTTAAACCTGAAGGGATGGTTGTACTTTGAGGAAAGATCACATTTGAACTTTTTTTGCAGATCCCTCTTAAAGCAAAAATAAACAAAAAAAAAAAAAAAAAAAAAAAAAAAAGGAAAAAAAAAAAAAAAAGGAGGGAAAATCACAGGAGGGTTTGATTCTGTGAGTGCTGCCAATGCTTACCAAATATAACGTTTGTGCTCCAGACCAGGATCTTATTTCTTCCAAAAAGCAAGCATCAAAATCTGATCATGTAGATAAAAGAGAACACTTCTCATGAATATACTGTACATGATTAAAACTCCAGCTCCCTATGGTTTAGACCTGGAAGACATTTTAATTATCTATCTAACATCTTGCTATTTCTGGAATTTTGACTGCAAATGCTTCTGACACACTGGTTCATAGAGTATCCTTTCCTCATACTGTGCTTTTTTTTATACTCCAGATGTACAGTAAACAACAAAAGCTTGTTTTATCTTTTACTCTCCATCAGATGAAAGTGAAAGATAACTAAAAGGAAAAAAATAATTAAAAATTTAATCAGAGATATCTTGCTTATAATCTAAAAGTCCCATAACAATCTCAGATATGTTTTACCAAATAGGCCCAAACTGCACATAACTAAAAAATACAAATATTAATACTACTCTCAATAAACTTTTAAACATCAGCAAAGGAGAGCCTTACATCTTTCTCATTTTGCCAGGTAAAAATATACACACTTTAAATCAT
>JANHGN010015659.1:41519-72674 GCA_024605025.1 Megaceryle maxima
CACACTCGAAATAATAATTATTATTTTTAATAAACTTAAAAAAATTTCAGTCCCTTGCTGTCAAAAACTTGCAGAAAAAAAAAAAAAAAAAAAAAAAAAAAAAAGCCATGATAATCATAGTCATGTTTTGATTCTGGATACATAAGAGGTGATTTTCCAAATGTAATTCAGCCTATGGGGTAATACTCCTACTAATAATATGCTAGTGAGAACCTCAAATGCAGCACATGAAAGGTAGATATCAAGTTTACAGTGGAATGTCTTTAAAGTTTATATTAGAGTGAACACACAAATAGTGTTTTTAAATCATGGAGTTGTTATATATCCTGAATGAGAAATATGAAGAAACTTGGACAGACTAAACCTGTGCCGAGTTCTTGAGTGGTTTCTAAAATTGCCTTATCACTTTTTAAACAAGAGTAGTGGACTGAGGGTTTAATATACCTCAAATCCTGACAAAAGTTTTCTCAAGTTTCTGTTTCCTAGATTATTCCATGAGTTTAATTGATTTGAAGTAGATGACTGATATCTATGTTTTGACCAGTAGAAAAATGTCTACACTGTGAAAATAAATGCAGTGATAGGATGCATGAGCTGCTGAAGAGCTTAGTTTGCAAAGCAGAACTGTGCCGTGGAGCTTATCCAAGGAAGGTTTAACTTTGTTACCCAAGCAGTACCCCTTGCTGCACTTGGCAGCCTCTCACAGGACACGTTAGCTGAAGCACAGCAGCGTGCAAACACAGCTGGCATCTGAACTGGAGTCCTCATGGCAGCTGGCACCCAGACCCGTGCCAGCATAGGCTGCACTTCGTGACATTTAGTGTTGCCATGTCCATTATCTTCAGTCAGGTCAATAATTAATTCAGAATTTATAAAAAGTTTGTAAAAGAAGCCTTTAAACTCGGGGTGTGGTTTTGTGAGCTAAGTCTACAAATAAGACCTTTTCACATGAGAAGAAAAACACAGAAACATGAACTAGTGAATTCATATGTATTTTGTGAGACCAGATTAACCACTTAGATGAAAATCTATCTTGTCTTTGTGCGCAATACGTGCTTCTGTAAGTTCATTGATTCCTACATCCCTAACCTCATGTTGAGTAGTATCTCTTTAGAAAGCCTGCTTTTTTAAAACAGGTCGTGTCAAACTCATTTTATATGATGGGCTTGATCTGATATCCTGGTGCTTGGTAGCAAACACTTTCAGCAGAAGTTATTAAGTTGAACAGTATTAACATAAAAATAAGCTATAGTGTTATTCTAGCTGCATTATCAACCAATAGATGCCTGTTAATAACTCTAACAAGGAGATCTGCAGGAAATGATTCTTATATCTTTTGTCTACTGCCTTTTTTTTCTGTTCCCCAAAGTAGAAATGGGATTTTGGAAGCTGATGCAGTCAGCTTTCAGTCAGCTAGATCCTGAATTATTTGTGCCATGGGCGCAGGGACACCTCTGTGTATTAGCTCAAGTGCAGCAACACAAAAGCTGCTCTCAGGAGCAGGCAAGTACAGCTAGTCTCCTGCCACGCAGGGCCTGAACCAATATACCTGCTAGATCTATGATGGGTGTGTATAAGCTCAGCTCCATTGCCGTCTGGCTGTGTTTCCATGGAAGGAGTTAGAGGAGAGGTAAGTCATCTCAAAGACAGTCAAATCCGTCTGGGGTCTGCTAAGTCCACTCAGGTTGTGCCTGAGTGAACTGAACATCCACTGCTTTGGTAGCAGACACATTTCAGAAGGGCTATTTTGGAATGTTATATGGCTGTAGTAATGTGTGGACCCATTCATGTGTAACACTGACCTTAATACAATAAATGCTGGGAAACCAGGTGCTTAGAGCATAATTCGGGTATATTAAATAGCTCCACAGAAGACAACTTTGATACAGCAAAATTCACTGTTTTGGAGCTAATTGGTTAGTCTATCTCAACTAAGTCTGATTTCTCACAGGGATGTTGTGACATGTGTACCGTGCTGGATTTGAGTTTTATAACACTTTTCTTCTCTGGGCAGTTGCATCAACTATAATCATGTCTCTCATTCTCAGGGAATGAAAAGTTGACTGTCATAGAATGGTAGGGGTTGGAAGGGACCTCTGGAGATCATTGTGTCCAACTCCCCTGCCAGAGCAGGATCACTCAGGGCAGGTCACACAGGAACAGATCCAGATGGGTTTTGAAAGTCTCTAGAGACTGTTTTTGTAGAGTTGATGGCACACACACACACACATTAAAAGCAACCTTACTGCTGAACTACTCTAACCTACACAAATTGCTGTGGTACTGCCTCTAAGCTGACTAAATGTAGAGCTTATGGAGCAGCTCTTGCAAGCTCTGTGTTCCCCTTGAAAATACTGATTTACTGATTCTTCCCTCAACCACCATCCAAGCATTGTTCTCCTTGGAGAACGTGAATGTTTAAAACATATAGCTGAGGCAATGACAGCTTTTAAAATGTCTTTCATACTCAACTCTGATTTCTGATTCCATAAATTCAACTGGACTTATGCAAGTTTTGATAATTTGGGCAATGTCATAATAGTTTTCTGAGCAACCACTTCTGCTCGGTATCTCTGCACCTCAGGCCACAAACAAAAGTAATCCATGCAAGGCTTTGACCATTAATGCTTTGATATGGAAACAAGTCATTGGGCTATCAAAACTCATTGCTATCTCTTAACAAGGCAGACTTACGTTGGCAAAAATAAATGCAGGGATTTGAATTTGCAAGAGGGTTCTTTCCAAGTATACATAAAGCTTTAAGTTAATAAACTAATGACAGCCAGCTACGGTAGTGCCTGAAAAATTCTGAGATAACCTGTACCACATTTCATGTTCAGAATGAAGTGTATTCACTTCTGAACCAGGGTGAAAAAAGTTCTGGGCTGTCATCTTCCCCATGCCACCCATAAAGTGTTAGCAGCACTTATCCTGGGGGATGTGCACTTATGGGGCTCAGCTCCATCCCTAGATGGAGACTATCAAAGGCTGCAGCCTAGGCTTGCCTGACAGGTTGCTGGAGGGAAGGTGTGAGGATGCTCTGTGTGTTGGAAAGGAAAGAGCTGATATGAAAGTTTTCCTCATGCTGCTTTGGCTTGGAAACTGGAGTTGTTGAGTGAAAGTGGTGGTTTACATGGATGTTATGGTCATTAAGCCATACTGGGTAATGGAAAATGGTGCTTTTTTAAAGGGGGGCGGCAATAAGTAAGAGAGATTAGTGAAGGAGAGAGTTCCCAGTATCAGGTTAGTCTGTTGAAGTGGTTGTTCCTGTGATTCTCAATTTCTTTCACATCAGGGATTCTGAGGAGTTACATGTGGGTTTAGTGAGAGGGGCTGTTTTGGACAGTGGAGGAAGGATATTCATTCATAGTCATCATGAATAAGAACTATGGACCTTCAAAAGGTTGCTGGCTGATTCCCTGAAAAATTTCCAGAAGCAAATACTCTTATTATTGAAAGACAAACCACCAGTCAAGAAAAACTAACTTCTGTAAAATGTTTTGTATGGATACTGTAAATATAACAGTGATATAGTAAAGTAGACTTAATTTTTAGTGAGAGCTTGGAGTTTGGCTGGGGTAGGAATGGTGAGTACGACATCGGTTCCTACTTTTAGACCCAACTTTGGATAAATATTACACAGTGTTTCAAATCAAATAGAATTGCCATGATGAGAAGCTACTTTTCTGGTGTTGGATGATGGAGCTGGGTTGATTTCTTTGTTCTTGAGTTAGAGTTGTGAAGAATGTCAAGGTAACAGCATGAGAGCAACATCTGTGAAGTGCAAGCACTAGTAGGACAAGTGTCCAGATATTGTCTTCTGTGGTTTTCCTCTCTGCTCTGAAAGTAGCTTCAGGGTTTGAAAGGCTGTGCAGATCACTTAATCATTGATAATCCAAGAATTCAGTGCATGGGCAATTGTTATTTATGTCATGAAATTGCTCCAAAGGTTAAAGTGTCTTATGTGCCAGCACAGCAAGTTTCCCTTGAGGTTCCATCAGGACTGAATTTAAATGGCTTTGAGTCCAGGTAATTCCAGGCCAATTTTCTTCAGCCACAATGAACCTGGGAAATTGCCTTTTTCAGGAAGTGTCGAGATTTGTGCCTAGAAACCCCTACTCCAGGGGCTGGGTATAAATCTTTAGTGTTCCCATTAATCCTTTAAACTGGGGAACATAAACATCTGGAAGCTTGCACTTTCAGAGTTCTGTAACAACATCTCCAACTGGTTCACTTCTTTTGTCTATAATTATGCCCCATTTCATTTTCCATGTATTATTCATATATACCTTAAGTTTAATCACCAACCCACTAAAGTTAAAATCACACTACAACTGGATATAAATACCATCACACTATGCCTTATCCATAATTACTGTCTTGCTGAGGTAAAGTTCCCACCTTTTTTTGTGATACCACCAAGGCTTTTCTAGTTATCAGTGCCTTTTCATACCTATATAACAAATGAAACCTTTTACAGTTCTTTTCCTCTTGGGTCCTTTCCTCTTGACACAGGGAAACTTTTTACATTTCATGCTCAGCCTTCTAGTTAGCTGTTTTCTGCCATGTGTGAAGGGAGTGTTACCCAATTAGGGCTGTGGTGCCTTTGACTGCTGAAATAACTCTGGGTTTGTCCCTGGTGTTCCCCCAGCAGAAGCATTGCCTGGTGCTTCTTGTGTTACCTGGGAACCATGTCCGGCAATAAGCCCAGAAAATGCCCTCCTTTGCCTGAGATGGCAGACTGTGCCCTGCACTCATCCCTACCTGGCAATCCTCATCTTCATTTGCTTCATATGTGCCTTGTGATAGGACAAGGGGCAATGGATTCAAGCTTGAGTACAGGAAGTTCCACCTTAACATGAGGGAGAACTTCTTTACTGTAAGGGTTACCAGAGCACTGGAACAGGCTCCCCAGAGAGATTATGGAGTCTCCTTCTCTAGAGACTTTCAAGACCTGCTTGGATGCATTTCTGCGTGATCTGCTCTAGTTTTGGTCCTGTGCTGGCAGGGGGGTTGGTCTTGATGATCTTCGGAGGTCCCTTCCAACCCCTAACATTCTGTGATTCTGTGTGCTCCCCAGACAATTTTGTGACTTCAGTAATGAACAAAGACACTACTATAGACTTGCCAGAGTATTTCTATGGACAACTCTTTGGTATTAGGACAGTAGTCCTGTGCAGTGGGACAGTGTGCTGTGTTGGACTGGCAACATGCCTATGCTTGCTAGAGACCAGCACATCCCCATTATATGGAAATAAAGCTGGTCTTGTAGGCTGGGCTTTCTCTTTATTTACTGGGTCTTACCTGGAAGTCTGTGGACAAACTGACTTCTTACCTATTCAGAGTCATGGGTTTCCACAGATAGTTGTGGTTGAGTACCTGTCTCTTCTGTTGTTTTCTGAGAAGCATAATTTCTTTTTTGTTCTTGGTTCACTAGTCTGTTCAAACCACCATGTGCTACCCTGCTATCCTGAGTTCAGATGTTACCTCCTTATAATAGATATACATATACACATATACTAATAAGCAGTAAATTTTGAGTAGACAATTATAGTAGGACTGCACTTGTATCTTTTTTTTAACTTGTATTTTTGTCAGGCCACTTAACAAAACCTTGGTTTTGAGGGTGGGGGTGGTGGAGAAAGAAAATTTCAGGCAGGAAGTCATTGTGGCCTAAAAGTTTTTTAGGCCTAAAAGTGTTCTAAAAGCTGCTTAGCTGTGACATTTATTTGGCTTATACCTAGTAAGTATCAAAAGTATTCCTACAAAAGGAGCTGATACTCTGTACTTTGAACTTTTTTTTTTTTTTTTTTTTTTTTTTTTTTTTTGTTAATGGAAAGCAAAACCAAGTTAAATGCAAAAAAAAACCCCAAAACCCTAAAATTGGCTCATGTCTGTGTTAAACATAAAAATTTTGCTGCTTTGTTCAGTTTCTCTGTATTTTCTCATGCTCTTATATGAAGTTAATATGTACACTTAGTGCCTTATAGAGAAAGCTGAACTTTTCTCCAATAATTTTAATACCTGAGGTCAACAGTGCATAAATGGAGTGAGAAAAATTTATTTGAATTTGTTGTCTGGCTATAATTAAAACCACTAGTGTTGTTCTAATGCTGCCTTTGTTACAGATATCACAGCAGTGAGTGCTACATCTCACCTTATGTTATCTTCAAGAAGCCTTTCATGCTTATGTATTTAATTATCTAGCTTACTTTTAATGTATTTGTCAAGCAATCTTAAATATATTATTGCAATACCATATCTGCAATACTATCTCCACATAAACAAATGTGCTTTTTAACTACAGCATTGAGAACTCCCTCTGGTAGGATTCCCAAACTGCTCTGCAGGTTGCTGGCTACAGCAGTCTACCAAAACAAATCTCTTACCATGATCAAGGTCAGAGCCAGGTCAGTCATTCACAGAATATTACATCTCTTCTTGGAGGCAGGAAGCATTTGATATTTGATTTCCCTATGCACCATTCTTTGATGGATTTTCCTTTTCTTTCCTGCAGAGGGAAGAAACTGTTATGTTAAAACTGTTATATGTATTTACATATAATGACTGATCTACATTTAATACTGATAGTGTCCTGGAAAACCATTAAGGAAATGCATCTTCTGGCTCTGCAAAAGTATGTAGAATGTTATTCAGCTGAAGTCTAAGGTAATCCATTGTGGAAAAGTGCGTTCACATGAGGACATGGGTCATTGTGGCTTACATTTCACATTAGTTATTTCAGTAAATGTTTAATCCCCAAATAGACTTCTGCAATGATTTATGAATGATCTAGGAGAGGAACACTGCTACCATTTTAGATGGCCAAGTTACCTAGATAATTCTGTTAGGCTAATTTGCCAGGGTAAGACAAATGTTTCAAATTTCTGTATATGCTCTGGAAAACTAGCTGTCTAATGTGGCTGAAAACTGAGCAATGTACATGCATACTTTGATTCTAGTGTTTTGATAGCAAAAATACCAAAAGAGTACTAAACATCTGGGAGGACTCCTGTGTTTCATTGCATTGCATGGCATTCACACTTCTTTAACTAAGAATTGATAAGATGTTTATTTTACATAGTTTTGCAATGTGGGATTTTGTTGTGTGGTGAGTTTTTTTTGTTTTGGTGTTTTATTTTTGTGTTTTGGGTGGGGTTTTTTGTTTGTTTGGTTTTTTTTGTTTGTTTGTGTTTTTTTGTTGCTTTTGTTTGTTTGTTTGTTTGTTTTTTCCTTCAGTTCAACTTGCTTCACTTTCCCCTCTTTTGGCTCTTAAATGTTAGGGCTATCAATGTCTTCTGATGCAAGGAAAAACTAAGTTGTGGTATGTCTTGCATCTTTAGTAAGGTAGTGGTCTCTTGTCAGTATGCTGTGGGTGTTGCTGTGCTGGAATGGAGGAAAAACTTTGGTTTTAGGAGGTTAGAAGTGAGTAAAAATCCAGTTAACCAAAATCAGATTGTTATCTGTGACAAGATCAGGACAGCTATGAATTACAGAAAGTGCAAGATTATATGATTGATGGCAGAGCATTTTACTGAACTTAAAAGCCATGATAAACATGATTCCCTAGTAGAGCATATCCATACTGCAGTGTGAGCCCTCCCTCATGCTGTTATTTGCCTTCATGAAGGACTTCAATAAACTACCAATGACCAAAAGAGAGTAAGGTCATAGTGCATTACACTAGAGAAAGACCCTGGAGAGACCAAAGTACATATAATTTAATTCATTCTATTCTTATTTGATCATATGCAGAAATGTTTAATTTCATTAGCTGACTTGTATGTTGCTGTCTACATTTAACCCATCTCCAGGGTTGAACTATAGTAGTTGCTCTATCACTTGATGACCCTTCCACAGCCAAGAAGGGGGATCAGGAAAAGGAGAGGAGGTTGGAATGAAAAGAGTTTTGATAAAACAGCCAAACTAATGCCAGTATAAAGTAAATTAAATTATATTCAGCCCAGTAACTAAACAGATAGTGGCCCCAACAACAGGAAGGCAGTCTTTGAGATTAGGAAACTTCCCTCATCCTCAGCAAACTTCCCCCTTTACACTGACCATGATGTTTATGGTCTGGAATACACTTGTGAGCCAGCTCAGGGCAGCTGCCCTGGCTGACTCCAATCTGCTGATGACCTGCAGACCATGGCTGGCCTGGGATTCTGTCCCAGGGAAACCAGGACAGTTGCTTAGACATATGCAATGCTCTACATGTTGAATATATAGAAAGAGGTAATTTGAGGTATTCACAAGCTATGCTCAGCAACATGATATTCTTAAAACTGCGTAACAAACCATGGAATATATTAATTTTAAAACAGTTATTGAAAATCTTGTGTGCAACTGATTAAACTTTACTGCCAAGCAAGACAGAAAGTATCTTATTTTCAGTGTAAAGCTAAAGAAGCTTGGGCTATGTTATCTGGCTTGCAAGCACTCCAGAGTGGTAAAAAGGTTGCAAACGTGAATAACAATCTGAGTTTATGCTAGGAAATAGAAAGAAGAGTAAAATGAGTTTTTATGATCCCACACTCTTATGTCCTACATAAGGATAGGTGCTGCTCAATTCTCTACAAATAGATCTTATAACTAATGTAATACCTGTTTACACATACGAAAGACAGATTTTTTTCTCGTGTATCCTGATCCATTTTAAAATTAAATGAAGTGAAATAAACCTAAGCCAATTACCACAAAACCACAAATTTAAAAATAGTGCAAAGACACATTCTTTACTTTCAAGTCTGTAAAGCTAAAGACTTGCTCTCAAGATTCTTCTCCTTTAGCACTTACAGCGATTCAGTCACATAACCTCCCAGCAGAAGCTTGCATAACATTTCAGCTGTACTGATTTGTTCTGTTGCTTGTGATGAAAGGTGGTACCTGGGGCCTAGTTGTGCCTAAATGGGTAGAATGTAGCTTGTCAAATAAAAGTTCTCTGATTTTGTTAAGCTGTTATTGACATTGGGGTGAAAGAAAATGTACAGATATCATCGAGGAGAGGGAAACGAAATAGTTTCTGGGTACTTCTTTGAATGCATCTATATATCAGGACCAGAAAAATAAGGCAATCTCATTTGCATAAATTGCTCTAGAAGTGTTTTTATGTACATGTTCACAAGAGTGTCTTAAACGGAACAGCATCCTAAATAACAATGTTGCTTGACTATTTTTTTCTTTTATGCCCAGCTCAAAGCAAAGCGGGTCCTGGTCAGAGTAATCTGCATGTTGCACATACCCAAGAGCAGCTGTAGCATACTTGTGCTTCAGAGCCATGGTTCCCTGTTTCCAACTGTACTGGAAATTAGTCAGATGATGACTGGACTAGTGTAAATCATGTCATACCTGCTCTAGAGGAGCCAAATAACTTGCTGTTGCTTGGTCTTTCTAAGCTGGCTGTGTGGAAATCCTGGGTGCTGTGAATAGAAATACCAAAGATTCTTCTGCTAGCTTGAAAGAGAGTGTAATCAATGATAAATTATACTTATGCTGGCATTTGCGTCTTGTTATTCGTGAGAGATGAAGGCTAAAATATTAAGGAAATCCTAATGCAGAGCGCCTGTGATGGATGGATGGCTTTCTCTTATTGTTGCTTGTAGTCCTTTAACTGCTTGTCATTAAAGACTAAGATGGTAGAAGAGGGAAACTATCTTGGAAGTTTTTAGGGCTCATTACCTTCCTATCTTAGCCTCTAGTGTTCTGGGCAAGATATTACAAATCCTTGTTCTTTTTGGAAAAGAAGCTAAACCCATAAATTTCTTTGCAATTGGTTTAACTGACCAGGAAGCTGAAGCTGAATTCAAGAATGCCAGTCACTTTCCATAGTTTTTTTGGATAGATAACCAAATATTCAAGGCAGGCACTTCTGCAAGTCTTTCACAAGCATGGTCACTGTCATTCAGAAAGTTACAGATGAGGTTTTCATCACTTCCATTAAATTAAAACCTGAAAAGGTGGAGACTTCCTTTTGGGAAGGAAATCTATAGGTGATGGATTAGTGCAATAAATACAGTGGTCTTTCATCCAATCAGCCTCCCTCACTGAAAAAGAAACACATAGATGCACATAATGTACCTTTTTGGTTTCTTCTCTCCAATTATGCTAACAAGCTTCATGCTGAGAAAGGATTAGGGCTGATGGACAATCAAAGACAATGCTTCCTTCTTGGTAAAAAAGGTGTGAAAAGATATAGGCACTAGAGCTGGAGTTATTAGGCATACCTGCAGGAGGCCATATGACTAAGTTAGGCCATGAGAGACTGAAGTATAGAAAGTGCTTAGTCACTATTCTAAGCTCTTCAATGACATCTTTAACACCTTTTGATTCAAAAGGAAAAGCCACAATGCAAATATTCCCCTGGCAGGTTCTGCTGTGTTTGTGGCTCAGCAGGGCAGCATGACACCTGGCTGAGTAAAATTCCCAGTGGGAGACCTGCACTCACCCTGCCAGTGGGGCACAGGCACCTGCAGGCGCTCAGAAAGCAAAGCTGAAGATGAAAGAGGCAGGAAAGTCCTATGGAATAAGCCCTCTACCAATCTCGTTCTGTAAGTAGGAGAGGAGTGAATTAAAAGGTAGAATCAAAAGAAATGTTATGTTAAGTCCCTCTAATACTTTTTATTAACTGTATTATTGCTTCTTTGGAGCACTTCAGAGAGTAGCCAAAGCAAGATGGTCAGGGAAAGACAAAATTTCTTGTTCTTTTTTTTTTTTTTAAATAATTTATACACACTTTGGCTCTCCTGGTCTTTTATTCAGTCTTTCCTGAACATATTTTACTTTAATAAGACTTTACTTTAATAATTTTACTTTTTCAATAAGAAAATTTAAAGATTGGATCAATTTTATTTCTTCTTTGCAGATGGCTGTTTATTATCCCTTTAAAATTTATTCCTAACCTTGCACATGCAGTTCTGTTGGACCACCATAATTATATCTTGCTTGCTCTCTCTCTGCCTATATGGACTATTGATGCTAGCCTGTGAAACCCAGTGGTCTCCAATTGAACTAATCATAAAATACTATGTAAACATCTGTCTGCATCAAGGATATAGATTGAGTTACATTCCACACAGACAATGTGAAATAAAAATATTGTAACTGAGAAATGGGTATCTAATACAAATGTTATTAATGTACCTCCCAAAGACTGCTCAGAGGCAAAGGTGACCACAGGGGCGGAGGTAGATGGTTACAAGCTGCCTTCTCTAACATCTGTGTAAATAGTGGAGTGGTGGCCCCTCTAAGTTACAAGGGCTGCAGTTTCAAATATTAAACTACAAAAAAGTCTGTCTGTGACTGTACTAAAGAAATTGCCTCTACTATCTTTTCTTTTTTCTTTCTGTGGCTGCTGGTATTAAGACAAATACCAGAAGACCACCAAGGAAGAAAGGGGCAGGAAAAGGACAGATGCATAATGACTGACAAGATTTAATTGACACAGTAGTGACTCATACTGTCTGTTCTCTTTGTGGTGATGTTATCCTTTGCATGTTGATAGCACTAATCTTCTAAAGAACCATATTGAATTGATTCATAACCCCCAATTATTAAAAATAAAAAAAAAGCTTCTTCTTTAAAAATTATTCTCTTTCCTAAACCCCAAATATCCTGGATATTAAAACAGCTAAGCAGAATATTTAGAATAAGTTTTGACATCAAGGTGAGACAGTTAACTGTTAAAAACAGCATTTAAAATGATCGTTGCTGTAGACAGCAGTAGTCTAGAGGAAGGATAGACAGGTCTTTTATAAGAGGAAACTACAACACTGAAGACCTATCTCTTCAGATTTTGCTGTTAGTCTTCCCTGAAAGACTATTTTCTTATAACTGACCTATGCCTGATTTTTTTCAACCTCAGCTTCAGCTTCTGTTTGCAAACAGATGTCAAGGAGCCCGTGTAAGAATGCAAATATGAGCATGTGTTATAAATTTATAAATTGCTCCAGCGTATGTTGTTGTAAGGATGTATGGATGGAGAATGTGATTGAATTTAAATGCAGCTTGCTATGTATGTAGGAAGATAAGATCAGAAATAGCCAGTTCTAAATTTTAGTGTTTCCATTTTCTCTTCAGTGGACATAAATGTTGACACAATGAGATGTTATGACCAGTCCAAGTACACAAATATCAGTAATAAAATTAGAGAAAATTTAAAGTTTTCCACTGCAAGCAATCACAAGTTTAATATCAGTGACAGCTTTTGATTATAATTCCCCTAGGTGAAAACTGATTTTTACAGCAGAGTTGTTAATAAATTCGGGTATAGTGAAAGACATTACATTGGATTAGAACTCTTTTGCTGCAACACTGGAAGTATTGAGGCATTATTTTAGAAACTCCCTTAAATGAGAAAGCCCCAAGGTACATGAGGAATTTTTAAAAGGAAATTGTGAGGTCTAGTAATGATCTAGAGAGATTTTCCCCAAACTCTTAATCATCACCGAGTCTTGAGTCCACTGCAGGTGATTTACGTCCATAAACACTACTTTGAATTTTTCCATCTCCCTGTCCTTGTGTTATTACATTTTCCTGAAAAGCATATATTTCAGGGCAGTACAGGTTTAGGTTTCAGTCTAGACTGAAGGTTTTATCTTCCAGTTTCTGTTGGGGGTGGAAGGGAAGGCACACAGGGACCAGAGAGGCAGTATGGTGCAGCATTGCTAATACCTCAGTGGTAAGGTCGTTTACCTAGTTAGTGCAGAAATTAAGTTGGCTTTTAAAGGTCAGAGGTAGGAGGCAAAAAAAATCACAAAGTTCCTAACCATGCAGATGTAACTGTTTTATGCACAGCCTGCAATTCGTCTTTATAGAATTCCTATAAGTTGTACTGATGATGGTCTTCCCTGTGACTGTGTCAATGGAATAGTTTCTATTAAAAAAATCCAACCAACAACACAAACAAAAAAACAACCACAAAACACTACAAAACCAGAATAATTTTTGTGACTTAATTTTGTGTTTTGGTAAATGAAGATTAATGAGGTTAATTGAGTATTTCATTTTGAGAACCTACTTGTTTCCAAAAGAAACCCAATATTCTTCAAATAATCAAAAAAGCCCCCAACCTCTACCCACCTCTTCTTTCTGTAATGTGGTCTCTCAGAGAAGGCCCATGTGGTACAGTGCAGCTCGGTGATGATGAACCAGTTTGAGCAGACTTGTAGGATAACCTGATAAGTGCATCTCCTGTGCATCAATACTGTCTCTAGATCCTGAAATAGATCATCCCACACCACATACAACTGGCCTCTTATTTCCCCAGGGAAAGACATTTTAATTGTGCCTCATTATGATATTTGAAACAGTTGAATTCAGAAAGGTATGAAATTATGTATGCAACTGCAAGGACGCTAACTTTTTGTATATATTTGACAAATTTGATTGCCAAGCTGGCAGAAGATTGGTCAGAATAGTATAACTGAATTTCAGTACAATATGTTTAAGTCTATATACAATACAGGTATGGACTTAATGTTGGAGATGAGTCACATTACTTAGCATTAGCATCACAGTTCTTCCCTTCCACTGTTTGCTACCTCTGATTTCAGTGAAGCAGTTCCTGATTAACCATGATGTTATTCAGACGAAGATTTTAAGGTAAAAAGCCAATATCAAGCTCAGCTGTAGCCGTTGAAGGGAGGCAGAGAGTAAGATGTGAAACAAAATCCCCTTGCATTTGGGGAGAAGTTAGTCTAATCACTGGGCTAAGGCATAAAAAAGTGAGTGGCTGTTTGCAGGATACTTCTATTGGAAAGGTAATTGCTATGGTATGTGCTGGGCTCAGCAGTCTGTACTGATACAGTCTGGGTCATGAGATAAGAGGGATCAGAGGCAGGAACACCCTTTGCTTTGTGAGTTGTGGTGCATAAGGGTAAGCTCTAGATGCTGTAACGCAAAAGTGTGGGGAAGTTGTGTGGATGTCTAAAAAAACTGTGTCAGGTGTAGTGTGGAGGGACTCCTGTGCTGAGCACCACTGTAGAGCAGGCTCTTAACAGAACTGCTCTTTGGAGGTGAATCAGTGCAGGGACCCAGCAGCTGGTTTGTGTTTCCATCAGAGGAGAAGGACTAGGGTGAATGGCACAGAAGTGCTGTACTGTCATTGGATGACTCTTCCCAATGACTTTCAGGCAGGTAAGAGGATTTCTTCTTCCTCACTCGTAGCATAGCTGCAGAAAAGGGGTGCTGGATGAACTGCCTGCTTTCAGCTGAAGTTAGAGTAATATTTTTACAGTGCAATACTGCTTTATTGACAAGAACATAAGCATATTTTTTATTGTATCAGCATTTACAATTTCTCAACTTTTTAATTGGAAGTTAATGATGTATGGTTCTTCTAGTAACTAAATGAATATTTGAACTGCTGCAAGTTGTTTTAATAATTGTTCAGCTAATCATTTAAATTATCAAAGATCCTTACTTGTGCAAAGTCATATAAACGGTAAAAATTAAAAATTAATCAACTTGATTTATGCAACTAAAAGCTGCCATCTAATGGATATTTTTCAATAAGAAGACAGCAGTAATTATGCTGAAAAAAATATTCGTTCCTGTAGTTTGAACGATTATAGCAATTTCCACCAGGGGATTTCGCAGTCAGGTTCCAGTTCTGGGCAACAGTGATTAATATAATGGTTATTAATGAGAATTCATTTTTGTATATGGAGTGGTGTTTGGGTGTCAGTGTTCCAAAAGCAATGTGGTAGGATATTAATTATAAAAGATAGCATTGGACTGGTGACTAAGTAACTATATTGATTTTTTTCTCGTTTTCTGTGATGTGAAAGGTCAATTAGACTTATAGAAACAATGGAGCCTTTCACAGCAGGAACTATCGTTTCTCTGTGCTGACATCTTTTTAACCATGTACAAAGTTCATTAAATGTGCAAAAGCAGTAATGTTAAAAGGAAGAATGTGATTGGGTCAGAGGTCACAAACCATGGCAAGCTGACAGCCTCTTGTGGATTACGCCACAGGAGCTAAGTAACAGTGAGAATTGCCTTTCAGGTTGCCCACTGGGACCAAGGGGAATGAAGTCATAAGCAGCTAATACTATTGGGTTAATTAAAAGGAATATTGACAGCAGCTTTGTTTGTCTTGTGCTGAATGGGATGCTGTTAACCAAGTATTTTATTGGTTTACATAACATTAGCAAATTTTAGTCTTAAATAACAGATTGCCAAATTTTAACATCCACAGTGTTCCAGTAAACAGGTATTGAACCACACGTCTGGCACTTGTACAGTCTTCTATTTCACTGTCTCCCTTCATCTGACATGCTGTCAGATGTAAACCATTCAAGTAATTTTCCTTTCCATTGAAGTCTACTCTCCCAGGTGTTAATGTCCAGATGTTTTCACAGGAAGGTTACAAGCAGCTAAAGCTCTCCATGAGATATCATGGCGTACTAAATATAACTGGAGTGTCTGCTGTCATTCTGTTTGTTTGCTCATGCATTTATAAAGCTTTTAACTCTTTTAGCTACTGTCTTATTTAAAACCATAAGATTCAAAGCATGCAAAGCAAAGCAAAAATCCTGTGCTAAGGAGAAAAGATATTGTAACTTAGTACTTGGTTTGATTTCTATTATTCTAATGTTTGTAGAACACCTGAGTAAAGCATTTGCGATCATCCTGGTGAAATTAATAGCTTGTAAGAGTACATCTGTGAAGATTTCAAAATTTATTGCCATTGCTGCATAAAAATGACAACTTTTCGTACTATATGTTCAAGAAAATAGCCCTGCATTTTTATGTTTTCAAAGTGTTTTTTCTTCACTGGAATGCTGAAACATTAATTATATGCTAGATGTGACTAATTTGCTTGTATTCTTCTCAAAACATCAGGGTTTTTACTTTCCACGCTAAAAAGAAAGAACTTGATGTGAAGTCTCCATGTAGCAATGTGTGCCTGATTGCTTCGAATTTTGTGTGATCATTCTTTGATTTCAAAATGAGCTCAGAGCTGGCAGTGCAGTGAAGATGTACAGGTAGACTTCAAAGCTGACTTTCTTCTTCCATTTTCCGTTCTGACACTACTGTCCCTTCAGTTTGTTTTGCAGAAGCCTACAGCAATACATACTTCATTATCTGACAATGTTAGCAAAAAAATGGAAGCAGAAATATAATTACTCTCTTCTTTCACATCTCAGTTGATAAACAGTGAAGATGAAATCATGCCTTGCATGTACAAGAGAGCAGCATTATCAACTGTATTTATATAAGAAAAATGTAAAAGCATGTACTATAGTAATATAGCCAGAAATAATAATTTCTACCTTTTAAAACCTGTTCCTGTTGCAAATCAGGAATAGTGCTGGGAATGGTAGGAGACTCAAAAGGAATTGTACATCCAAAGATTATTAAAGCATCCCACTTATGTTTTAAGGGTTGGATGACTTAGATTGAGAAAAGGACAAATGTGACATCTGACAGCAGCTAGCCTTCTAATAAATCAAATGATCTTGCCTTTCTGTGTTGCTTCAGTTAAAAAGGTATACAGCCTGTAGACAGCCCTGTGTTGGCAGTTCCACGGTTATGAGGGTGTGCACACTGCAAATAGAGCTCAGTTCATTAAAGACAGTCACTTCATTATTTCTTGCAGTGACTCTTCTCCAATACCTCTTTTGTGGCAAAGTATGGATTAAATTAGGCCCTTCACTTTGGACTATAATAATTGTCTTCTAAAATTCTATCCATTCAAAGCAGCCAGAAATGCCCTGTCATAACCGTTTACTGCTGTATGTTATGTCAGGAAGTTAAACCTCTCATCTTGAAGGAAGTGTCCAAGCTCTTCAGAGTTGTTAAGGCTGACTGCACAATAGCCCCATGAGATACAAAAGTTCTGCTATCCAATCTTGCACACAGGGACTTGGAGAAGTCTTGCCCAACATTTCACAGCTGTACAGTATAATAGGTATCTCAGGGCTGAGCTCTTATGACCTAGCATAGTATCACAATTGCAAATTCATCTGATCTTTCCTAAGGTCTGGGCACCATACTGGTTGAGGTAGGGTCCAACAAGCAATAAAACTTCCTGCTTCTATAAAAGCTGAATAGTAATTGCTCCGTGGAAAGCTCGGCAGACATAAAGAAGGTGAGATGGAAAAGCACCTTCTGTTCGCATATGCCAAGTCTCTGATGTAAAGCAATATATGCATGTTCAGTGGATAAGCAGTGTGCTTTGGAGAGAGATAACTTGACACTTGTATTCACATCTTTCACAGTTCTCATCTGCAAGTGATAACTTTTGACACCACTGCCTGTGTGTGAAGGGTACTGACGGCCAGAGTAATATACAGTTACTGTCCTCATCCAGTAAGGCTGGCACCAGAAACATGTATAACTCTTCTAATGAAATAGCTCCATGGGTTTGCACTCCAAGCTTACATGGTCTAATTTGAAGGCAAGTAAGTGGGTCATACCTAGTACCTAAGCATGAGCCCTCATCATTAGTGTGTCTGTTATCCAGAGTTGTGTAGCATATCTGCAGGGGTGCAATCTTGCCTCTGGGTGTCCCTGGTATTTGTGGTTACTGATTAGTTGCTACCTCTGGCTCTTCCTGATAAATTCCACATATGGAGGCTATGGCCTGCAGTAGCCTGGTGCCATGATGCACTGAAACTGTGTAATGAGTAGCTTTGTCAGAAGTACTAATTTGTACATTTTCCACAGCTACTATTAAAAGTTATATGTCTGACTTGTTGACTGAGGTTTATGTACAAAAGCAGCGTTGCCCAAACTCCACCTGCAGCATGGGTTTTACTTCAAAGCTGCTGCTGTTTACAAAGCATTCTTTTGTCTCTACAGTGGATTTACACCTGAATATCAAGTTGGCTGAAAAAACAATAGGGTGCAAAGGATTATAAAACTCATCAGATTAATTCCTCTCCTTTTGTATTGATGACAAATGAAGTATATCCTCATAGTGGCAAGTTCTTACTCTGAAGTGATCAAAAGGTTTGGCCCTAATGTATGTTAGTTCATTAAAACAAGCAAACAAACAAACTAAAAACAAGAAATGTGGACCTGTGAGCTCACTTGAGCACAGACCACTGCACGGTAGCATCATGCTTGTTCCCAATAGATGGGGATAAGCCAGCTCCAAACCACAAGCTGTAAGTGCCTGACAGATGTCTTTGTGTGCCAGTGCATCATGATTGCTTCCAGACAAGCACTGGCTCACACGTCGCCCTCCTGAGCCACGGATGTCTCTGTGGTGGCTCTTCAGCCAAATGCTAAAATAGATAATGTTCATTTAAGTCTGATAAATGCCCGATGTCTGTCAGGGACAACACTGTAACATCCTGTGGCAGTCTTCCTTTTAAACAGTCTGTAGATTTTATAGCCTTCAGCAGATATGTTGGTTCTGTGAGGAAACGTATAGCTGTTCTGCATTGTCCACTCTTCCCTGTCATATTTTGAATCTCCTTGTGAACAGGATCTTTTACTCCTTGTTTTTTTCACCACGATGACTTTTTGATTATGTGAACTGAAGTAATCACTTAACTTTTCTGGACATTCTCTGCTCTAGATCTCAAAGATTTTTTTTCTCTCCCCTAGTTTAAAGAGTATCTTTGGAGAAAGTGCCTACTGTTAAGTAGAAAGCTCTATTACTGAGATTACAGCTCAGCTGTAAGGTGCAAAAGTTAAAAAAAAAAAAAATCCGCTATTTTAGACATGATTGCTTCTTCATGCACTTTTCTGTTGTCCTTCAGGCTGATGTCACATTTTCTCCACCTGCAAGTAACTGCCTTATGTTATATGAGAAATGAAGAAATCATGTGAATTACCTCCCCACTCTAGTACAATAGCATGAGATTGAGGAGAAATTATCTCATTTGGGAGGAATATGACATCCCAACAGAAGTGTGTGGCTGGTTGTTACTTTTTCATGAAAAGATAAGAAAAAAGAAAAGGGAAAAATTAGTAAATATTCTTTCTTTAAACTTCCGTTTTAGGGATGCTACCTTTGTGCAGAAATGCCATTCCTTCGTACCCACACCTGAATTATAGCATGTAATTGTAGCCCTTCATGTGCTTGATGGTCCTGGGTGCTTCTGTCTTCTTCACAAAGCTGTTTGTTACCAATTATTCATTTGCTCTTCAGCTATACCTAGTGGGTTATACTACTCTTGAACCAGATCCTTAGATTTTTCTTGGTTTCTAAATTGTTCAGAAAAAGATGAACCAACATGTGTTGGTTATTTGAAAAGTGTACTCAGTCTGGTTACACTCCAGGAAAAAAAAGAAGGTTATGTTATTCATGTATATTATGACTGTAGTCTTCTCTATTCAATATAAAAAATAATTGTGAACCATCTGCAATGGTGAAACAAAGTCTCATTCTCTTTAAGTCCAGAGAAAATGACCTGCTGGACATCTATTTTCAGGTTCACTCTACTAGTCTGTACCACTGGTTTTGAAAATAAAATGGTGAAGGTTGGAAATGCCAAAAGTAAGCAAATATACACACAAGTAACAAAAAATTGACAGAAGCATATGTCTTTCCTTGCTCACCTTTATGAAAAATAATGCTAGAAAAAAAGAGATTTTGAGGTTCTGGCATTGTAAAATGCCACGTTTAAAATCTAAAAAAGTGTTGAAACTTACATTTATCTTTTTTCTTTAAATCTGAAAATTAAACCACTTTGAATTACTTCCAGATACTTAGACCTACATACAATACAATCTACCAGGCCATTCACCTTGACTCGGTATCCTGACTCTGATCAAGGCTAGCATTTAATAGAAATGGCTGAGTCATGGAATAAACTGTTCACAGGAACAGTTTTTCTCTAATCTTCTTTATTTAGAGTTGTCTTATATTCCACAGCATGATGTTAAGCAACTGTGATACATCATGAATAGTGGGAACATCTCAGTTCTGAAAAACAGATTATTTAGCTATATTTTTCAAAACTTCCTATAAATCAATGTACATTTTTTAAATGAAAAAAAACCAAACCATAAAATATTGGAACAAGTTTCTTTCAAATGTATATAGTACTGCAGCATAACAATTATATAGGAAACAAACATAGTCTTGCTAAAGTCAGGCTTCATCTAATAGCTTCCACATACTTCAGGGTGGAAAAAAATTATATACAAATGTCCTCAGTCTTTTGGAAAGGCTGTGACCTGCATGATATTTAAAAGTCCACAGGAGTATATAGGAATGAACACAGCAGTTGTTCCTTCATAGTATGTTATTACAAAGAGAACTGGGGGTCAAATTGCATGAATGATAAATGGAAGGTGCTTGAAATGAGTTGGTTCTTTTTTGAACATTATACATTGACCTTGGCAGTTTTGACAATTACATCCATCATTTCTAAGAATCCATTCCAGAACACCCGTCTGTTCTCTAATGTGGCCAAGTAAACAGGATTTGTGAATATACGAATCAAAGATTGATCTCCTGTGCCTATACACTGATTAAGAGTTGGTTTCTTGGTGCAACTTTTTCATTCTATGAATTATGCGAAGACCATAATTCACCATGGCACACCTGTAGACAGGCATGTTGGAATGCTTTAATCTTCACTCACGAGGTCTCAGTAGGATCAATAGTTGACTTCTGATTTTGATAAGCAAAATGGAATAAAACCATTAAAAAGCACATTGTACACAGCAAGAATGATGTTTTGCTGCCTTAGTGTTCCCCCTAGCAACAGAACTTGCCGAAGACAAAGATGAGACAAACCAGTGTGGAAAAACTTAGCTGCCCCTGAACATCAACATTCCAAGACACTCATAGTAAAAATAAGCATTTCGCTTGGAATTTACAGCTTATCCATCTCAGACTGACCATATAAACAGGCCTTGTAATCTTTAGACAGGTAACAAAGCACACCTATAATAGCAATGTTTAATGGGAGGTGTTCTAGGGTAATACCTTTTCATCAGAACAATTCTATTAATTTGAAAGATTCTAAGCTGAATCACACACTGAATTGCTATGGTTGGAAAAGACTGTTAAGATCATTAAGTCCAACTATTATCTAACTCTACCAGTACCACCACTGCACAATATCCTTGAGCACCATATCTAGATGGCTTTTAAATAGGGATGGCGATTCAACCACCTCCCTGGGCAGCCTGCTCCAGTCTTTGTCAACCTTTTCAGTATAGAATTTTTCCTGATGTCCAGCCTCAGTCTCCCCTGGTGCAACTTGAGGCCACTTCCCCTAGGCCTTTCCCCAGTGTCTGCTCCACAGCATCAGTGCTGACAGTGATATAATTGCCATCATGGGTGTTGGATTTGGTATTGTAAATATTTATATATATTTCATTGTATTGTTATTATTTTAAGTAAAGCTGTTTTACTTTGCTAATCCATAAATCCTTCTCTGTTGTTCCCTTTCTCTTCCCCTTTGGGAAGGGACAGGGACTAATAGAGTGTCTGGCACTCATCTAGTGACTGGCCCAGCCCTAATCTTTGACATATTCCATCTCTTTAGCTATGCTAAAGATATTTAATAACTTCTGTACTCTTTGACAAGTGATTGTGTAATACTTGATGTATATTATTTTAAAAAAATAATCAATTGGAATATATTAGTAAAATGAAAGAGAATCTTGAATCTGCAGAAACTCACTCATTCTTAATTTTACTTACCATTCTTTCACACCAATTTCAGTAGGACTGCTTACACTTACATAAAGCATATGAGTGAGACTGTGAAGGAACCAGGCTGAAAGTACCTGACAAAAATGGACTGATTTGAGATACAAACCACAGAAGGTAAACGTGCAAAGTGCTATGATGTCAATGAAGCACCTTTTGCCAACTGATGTTTTATATTGATCCAGGTTATCTGTAGATGTATATTACACTTGAAAATGGAAATCTGTTTGGTTTTGTTTTCTCTGTGGTTTTTTGTTTGGTTTTGTTTGGGTTTGGCTTTGCTGCTGTTATTTTGGTGGTTTTTTTGTTTTTTTTTTTTTTTCTCTCTGAGATGGAAATTTTATTTAAAAATAGGTATTTAACACAACTAAGAAGATCATACACCAAAAGGACTCACTTTGACATAAAATATAGAGGCTCAGGTTGAATAAATTAAAGCATGCACAGACTTGCCCTAAATAAATTCCATTCTGAACTTTCTCTTCCACATTCACAGAACGAACACAGAACTCCATGAGATCTTGATGCCAGACATCTGCTAGGAGTGACTCCTTATGAACTACTCATAGCTCAGCTTCAGAGAGAGGTGTTGCCAACCTCTATTTTCTCTTTTTTTCCCCGTATTCTTTTTCACGTGGCTGTGAGAATGTCCTGCCTCACAAAAGAATGTGGTATTTCATATCAAGTCACTATTTAGCCCATGAGATTTCCTAAATAGAAACACACCATTCCTTTGCCCACAATTTAGATAGGCTATTACAGACACTATTTTTTATGTAGGTTCTTCTCCTGGGGTTTGGCTCCTAGTCTACTCCCAGAGCGTGGTCTGATGCTCTTCTATTTTCACATCTGTATGATGTGTCTTTAAAACAGCTGCAGAAAATCCATCCACCATAACTAGGTCTGTTATTGATTTTGCATATTACATTACAGAAAATGACAATCTACTACATTTATGGGAAATGTCAGTGTGGTAAATGTATCTTTGTAACCTAGTAATGCTAACTGCCCATCAGTCTAGTGTTCCAATATACCATTGTAAAGGAAGGGTGGAATTAAGTTTAACTTCAGTAAAGGCTGTGTTGTACTGCTGCTTTTTCACAGTTTCTTTTAAAGCATTGCCATTCATTTAAGTCCTTAATAAGACTTCAGATATTGTTATATCTGGCTCAGGTTTGTTGAGAGAAATATTATATTCTAGAGAAACAGTTATTTAAAAAATCACTATAGATTGAACTTCTTGTAAATCGTGGATTTTCCATAGTTTTCCAAAATTATGTTTCCTTGTATTATGTTTCCTTATAGTGGATAGCCTTTTCTTTTGCCCTAAAATGCCTCAGAACCCCTCATCCTGATTATGTGAGGTGATGTGAATCCTTGTTTAAATCAATATGATCTGACAGAGTCCATACTTAACAAGATTTTTTCAATGTCTTCTGATATACAAACTGCTTCTCTTCAGTGGTACATCTGACCTTTGGTCTCTATAACCTTGAGTTACTAGTGGATGCATAGAAATGTATACTTTTATTGCACATGTTCTATAGTAAGATGTTGGAGCCATCATGCCCTTTTCTTATTCCTCTCTCAGGAAGTATCTAGTGACAGCTTAGATGATAAACGTTTCAACATTGCTGCCTATAGGTAAACCAGCTCATGTTGTCTGCCCTTGGAATTCACAGGATGTGTTTGTCAAGTCACAATGTTGCATGCAACTTTGTATTGTGAACAAAACTTTTAGTTTTATTTTGCCTTGGGGCAACTTGAAGAAAACATGCAAGAGTGGCTTGCTACATAAAATTCTATCTTGTCTCTAGTTCTTGAAGAGTAGCACTACAAAAGCATAAAAATGTTTATAAAAATGTTTTAAGGGCTTTTTTTTTTTGAGGGGGGAAGGGCTGGATTAAAGATTACAATTAGTGAACTGCACTTCTATTAGACCAGAAGGCTACCTTCCATAACATCTAATCAGGTAGAGCTCTCTTGTTCTGTGCCGTGAACCAGAAATTTTCATTTTTACATGTGGCTCCTGATTTCTTTGCTTCCTGCAGATTTTCAAAACAAAACCATTGATGCATATGTTCAGGGGACTGAAGTATGTTGCTTTGATTCTTGAGTATTTCAGAAATTGATACAGCATTTATAGTTTGCTCTAAGCTTAACACAAGAGTAAATAGGAAAGTAAACAGACCAAATAGGAACATCTCCCTGGGAATCCCATGTGCTGTAAGGGCAGCTTTATAACTGACAGAGGTGGAAAGTTATCATCAGCAGTGTTCCTCCCCTCCTCCTCCTCCTCCTCCTCTTGCACTGAATGAACTATAAAAAGACCAGAATGGTTACGTGATAAAGAAGTAAATAGATTGCAGCAGGTGGTATCACAGGTGCCTGCTTAATTCCTGTTGACACATTCTGTAGGTCAGTGATAGGCAAGGACGGAGATTCCCTGACTGCTGGTCAGAATTAGGTTAGAGTGAAGGGAGTCAGATTAATGGCTCTAGATCAAGACATGAGCCTATTACAGGGGATTATTATTAGTAGTAGTGGAATTAGATGTACTGGAACAGACTACGGGTCCATCCAGTCAAGTATCCTGTGATTGAAAGAGGCATGTGCCTTAAAGGAAAGTGCGGTGTTCCCTCACACCCTTCTTGATAAAAGCAAAATGATCAAATCTGTGTTGTCTTTCCTTGCTGGGACAGATAGAGGGATTGCTTCAGCAATATGCTTACAATTGACTAAAGCAACCACAAAAAAGTTCAAGTTGAGACAAGCTTAGTGTAGCTGTTGCCACTGGTCAGGGGGTGATCTCCTCTCCAACCCACCAGCAGCGTTGCTGAATTTGGACCATAAGGCTCCCAGTTGGGGGCATCAGATGTTGGTGCATGAAGGACATGCATGGAGCCCTCCTACCAGATGGGGTGCTTTGCTAATCAGTTAAATCTGCTTTAGCTGATCTTTTCATAGCATGGAAGGAAACCAGATTTTTGAGTTCATTTGAGCAGAATGGAAATATCTAGCAGCCAAATACAAAGACTTTCTTTTAGCTTGCACTGTTGAAACAAGAAGTATACATAAATTAATTTCCCAAATCAAGGCAAATGTATGCCATTAATATAAGTGTCTGTCTTTTTGTGAGGATTATTTTCATTCATATTTGCCTAGCTTAGTGATAACCAGTTAAAAAATTATTGTGATTAGGTGTAGACAGCTCTCACCTTTGTATGTTAATCTCTAATAGCGATGCCTTCCAGGAAAATTGATCAGTCTTTGCTGAAGAGACTGCAATAACCATCCTTGCAGATGATACCAAAATCATATGTAATCATCAGGGTAGTTTCCTTTGTTCTGTACAAGTCAAATTTTAGTGGCCTAATAAATGCAAGAAGAGAACAGCTCCCATCAGAGTGGTGGAAGAGTCACAGGTATGCCCAAAGCAATAAGGAGGTACATAGCCATGGTTGAGAAAGAATTCAGGGGAGCAAAAGAAAGACCTGTGAAGGGCAGCCCCAAAAGCTCAATTACAAAGAACTTCAAGTACAAAGGGATGGAAGAACTTGAGCTACCTGTTCCCAGTCAAGAGAAAATCCAATGAGCCAGCTGCTGCTGTGAAAAATTTAAATCTGTGGGTGGTTCTGGTTGAAGAATGTTGAAGGTCTGTTTGTTCTCTGCAGTCACCTATAGCCACTGCATTGTCCATGCCCTGTGCTCCGTGCACCTGCCTGTTCACAAGGCTATTGAATTTGACTGTGTGGGTCTCAGTGAGGTGCAGTGCGGCTGAGTCACTCCAGAAGGCACAGCTGGGCTCCAGGGAGCTCCAGTGGCTCGGTAACTGCTAGAGGTGCTGCACAGGGTAACAGCTGCTCACCTACAGCTGGGAAAGTCATCTTTGCCTATTCTGCCTGACCTATACTGTGAATGCAAAAAACAGAGAAGATGTCCCTGAATTTTAAGTATAATCTGTCCATCTTAATCTCTAGATCTGAGTGCTTGTGCCTTGTCACCCAGAATGAGCTTTACCTAGATCCTAAATTCTGTATATACTTGAAATGGGCTTATGGCATATAAATAGTCCATTTTAAAGGGATTGCACTTTATTGACTGATGTAGTCTTGATCCATGCAGAAAAGAAACTTAGTAATAGGTATATACATTATACACATGAATCCATTCTGCATAAATGACACCATGCACAGCTATGGAATGATACTATTCAGGTCAAAAGCTGAGAAAAGATGATTTTTAAAAGTCGCCTGACAATAAATGATCCACTTATATTGATGTATCTTATCATAAATGAAGGGACCTGCTTTACTGTTATAAACAGTAGTTTGATCTTTAAAATGTTTTGAATTTTTTCCCTGTGCTTGGTTATTAAGGTCAAATTACTCTGCTTGGTTTTCCTTGTTTGTATATTGAAGGTTGTGAGGAAATGGACTAAAAAGGAAATGTGAATATAGTATAGTATTCTTTTATTGTTTTTTGGCTTCATGGTAACATTTTTATCTCCTTCAAGAGAGTATTTAAGTACTTATAAATGTGTAGCCATCTTTCTTACTAATTAAAAATGTTTAGTTTACTCCTTAGTAATTGGGAATTTGGTTTGCAGAGAAAAGCTGGAAAAAATTTACATATAGGGAATAATCTTTATAAAAAAGGGATTTCAGTAGATCTACCTGGCTATCTGGGCCTTCTTGCCTTAACACTGGTAATTTAGTTAAAGTCATGTCTAAAACAAAGTAATTGTATATAGGCGACCAAAGTACAGTAAGATCAATTCCTTAGTACTACTAGTTGAGTATCTTTGGTATCAAGCTCAATATGGATCAACAATTTCAGTATTCAGCATCACAGACCAAGGTTCATGTTGGCAGTTACGATCAGGTCGTGAGAGCTGCATAACTACAGAGTAGCTCAGCCCTGTCTATGTGACCTGCAGCCACAATAGTATCAATGGACTTGGAAAACACCAGCTGATTTTTATGAAAGCATGGATAAAATTTAGCCTGTGTATGCTCCAGCCCCAAGCCAGTTGTTTTTGCTAAAGAAAGACCCAGTGATTTTGTGTAAAATGCACAGGCCTGATTTCCCATTCAATTTATGCATTTACAGGATGCTTTTTAATGTCTGTTCTGTTTGTGTGCCTATATGATAATTGCTCAATACGACATATGGCTGCTACTTTTTCCTTGGGTATATATTATATTGCATATGCATAAGGATGGATTATGCTAAAACCTATACATAAAAGATCATTTCATAACTGTCATGTTTCTTGGAGTTAAGAGGCATCGTGAGGAATGTGGAGTGTGGTGGTTTTGTTTTGCTTGTTTTAACAGAAATGTCTAGAGGCTTAATGCGTTGAGACAATTTACTGTCATACGTACAGCTATTGTAACATAATGAAAATTCTTTGCCTAGCAAATGGCACACCTTGCATTAAAAGAATAATTTTCATACTTTTATGATGATAGCTAACACAACGTGAAAGAAAGCATAAACCAACACTTTTTTCCCTACTAACTCATTGTGTTAGACTATCTGAATCGTTAAAATACACAAGGGGTTTTTCTCTGCACAAGGGTTTTCTAAAATTTGCAGTATGAGTTAGGTTTTATCTATGTGCTACTCTGGATTTAATTCATTGAACTATGTCCAGATATAGTTTTCCATGTTACCTGAAGCACTGTGATAGTAACATAAACAGTTCTAGACTGAGCTGAATTTTAGAGGTAGTACATGATGAAAGATGAGTTTAAAGCATCAGTCCAATTGCCTACAGTGCCAGAGGGCACTGAAGATGAGTATTAAGAATCCTCATGGCAATGTAGCCCTGGTAAGTTGATTTTTATTGTCTTTCTCTTTTGAAAAGAGCAGCTCTTGGTCACTTTAGACTTTTTACACTCAATAGGAAGTATTATATGTTTTGTTTTTACTTAGCATCTATATCTGATTTAACTATTTATTTTCCAACTACATAGCATATCTGGTGTCTAAGAATATATTTGAAGCAAAAAAAGCAATGATTATTATGCAATAAAAATATTTTTCAACAAGTTGTAGATTTAAACTTTAAATGTTACCTTTCAGAAATATTCTAGGTGTTGTTGGTAGATAACAGCACAAGAATAAAAATCCCTAAAATGTTACTTTAGATTAATAGCATATTATTTTATTGCCATATTTAATCCCTTCAGTTTAAAGTGGTGGTTTGCTGTAAACCTGCACATACTACAAAAATTCTCGTCAGGGGTTCACTCCTCAGCTGCTGCAAGTTTGCATAGTTTACCTAAGCTCAATGATGACATGAAATTAATAATTTAGTCAGAAACCACTGTTGTAACAGTACATGCATGACTCTCAAAAACAAATTTCAAGCAGGTTACCTCTTTCACTGAAGCAGGCAGTTACCATGGTGATGGGAAGTGTGCAAGAGCTAGAAGAGTCAGAACAATGCATGACTTCAAAGTGCTCTCCTTCCCACCAAAAATGTCACTGCTCCTCATTCCCCAGCAATTCTTATGCATTAAAAAGCATATACCAGGACACCAGAGGAGGTGTAAAAAGCGTTTGCACAAGCAGGAAGAATAACCATATCTTCTTCTAAGCCAGTTCTTGCCATCCTCCATGTGCCTTCTAAACCTTCCAATGCCTTGGAAAGTTCTCTGCCAAAACCAACTATCTTTATTCAGAAATCAGAATTAACCCAATACTAACTGCATTTCAATTTTAAATTGCTTAAAACAAAAGTAACTAATATAAAGACAACAAAGCATGCACCAAAAGGAAACAATCTAGGGGGTTTTTTTGAACTTTAGCATTCCAACTCTGATTTAAACATTAGTGAAGACACAGAAGTGATGATAAAACTATGAAGAAGAAATACTTGATCTCAAAAGAATATATTTTAGTATAAGATTGAAGACTGAATTCTGTCCTGACTCTCACCTACAATGATGTCAAAGAGGAAGCAACATGATGAGAGTCAAGGTAGAGATTGCCCTGAGAGAGAAGCTTTGAACAAAAAGAGGAGGCCTGGAGCCTTGCAACAAAGAAAGAAATGCCTGTGGACAAATGTGGATCCCTGTAGGCTGTGGTAGGTATGGATTTTCATTCAAATGTAAAAAATAAGCAGTGAGCTCTTGGAAAGGTGGTGTGAATGTACAGTTGTTGTGCTCTCTTCCACTTTGATTCCTACCAGCAGTGGGAACAGATGGTGCATTACACCTCCTCCCCCAAAAGAACCATCATCTATGCTCCCACCCACTAATCCCAGCACTGCGAAAGAGGCAGGGACCTTGGAACAGAGCTCCTTCATGCTGAGTTTGTGTTGGTTTATTTCCACTGAAATGATTTTCATAACATTAATGGAAGAGTGATAGAAAAGAATCACGTTGTCTTTAGGAGAGGGAAGAGAGGGTCTCCAGGGAAGTATGGGAGGGCATATTGAAGGTGCATCTACTTCTAGAAGCAGAGTTAGTCGAGAAGGTTGACTAAGATCAAAACTGCCATAAAGTCTTACTGTAGTACATAACACCACATAAGCTACTAGGTGAAGATACCTCTTTAAAAATCAAACAATTTCTCTTGAGAATGCTATGTTTTAAGACATGCATATTAGAAAACCAAAAGAGACAAAACCATTCACCAACTCCTCCATATAAATGTGTCTCTCAGACTTTAACAGAAATATCTCATTAAATAAAATGTACTTCCTTCAGCCTCAGGAAATTATCCTGACCACAACCACATTGGCTAGGCTAGAAGTCAACTGAATCAAAGCCCATTGAAGTCAATGTGAATATACTGAAAGTTTTGATTTGACTGGAAGTGAACATCTAGACTTGAATTTAAACATACTTATTATGCATATATTGCTGCAATTGGGCAAAGCAAAAATGCTTTTGGAAGACTATCTTTCCCATTTGGTGATGCTTAAGAGTAAGATTTTTTTACTTCAAAAGCCTTTATTGCTCAGAACCTTTTTTTAAGGAGACTTCAAGGAGATGATCATAGTTATTGTTTTTGTCTTTTGCATATTTATGTTGTCTTTTCTGGTCAACTTTTTCTCCATATCTGTTTTGCTATGTGTTTGTGTGATACTAGGTCATGAGAAATGAAATAACAGATGGATAATAGAGGAATATTGTACAAAATGCCTAACAAATAATTAGCAAGTTGATTTCTTTGTTGTTTGTTGGGTTTTTTCTTTCTTTCTTTCTTTTACTTTATACAGCTTCAAAATGGAAATAAACATCAGAGAAGCACTTGCCCTGTGTATGACAATGAGGCACAAATTAGCTACTGGCTACTTATCAAGAAGAATGCAAACTAATCACCCTCTTTGTTATTGCTTTCTTATTGTTTTGTTTAGTGAAGCTGGCTTAGCTGGGTGTAATGGATACCTGTGTTGTATTGCACGATTTTGGGTTGTACAATGGGTGTAGAGCACCCTCTACTTTCTTTTGATCAAATAACACTCCTGGGCTTGAAGAGAAGGGTGTGTAGGGGGAACATCGATGCTGTTTTCCTGCAGATTTTTGTACTGGAATCAGAAGAAAGAATTTGTCTGTAGGGTTCATTAACTGTTGGCCTCTGCTGGCAGTAACCCATGTTATATAGGCCACCATTGTGACATCCTCAAAAGAACTCCCTGAAGGAGGCAAAGTCTTGAAGGAGAATATCTACTCTGAAGTTTCCCACCTTCCCTGAACTATATCTGCAGAGCCACCCCAGGAGGGGAGAATGTGGCTTTGAAAAATAACACCTTTGTTATTCCAAGTGTTAGAGATGAAGCAGAGTTTTCAGATGGCCCCAAGGTTTTTGCACCCTTCGCCAAACACAGATGGAAACTGGACTCTTTGAACTGCTTTGAAAATCTGTTACCATGCATTGCTGTGGGGCCTGTGAAGCAGCCATTGCTAACTTCTGTCTGCCTGCAATTTTTATGACCATGTGATGACAAGGGATTAAATAGCTTCATTTTAGAAGCAGACAGCTTTTAAATATAAAAATGAAAAAATAACAAAACAAAAAGCCCAATAATTCCTTGCTCAAGGCAAAACCTTAATAGATGCTGAGGTAACATTTCAATGAATGAGGTGAATTCTGAGGTAAAAATCCAAGCAGTTTAGAATTTAAAATTGTATCTTAGGCAATGATTGCAAAGCCTTTATAACATTATGATCTTAGTACACCGGAATTCAGAAAATACAGATTATCCCCTGTTCCCCAATTTAGGATTTATTGGAATTATGGTATATGATACCATGACTCTTTTTTGTAGTGTTTTCTATTTATTGCCTGTAATTTGCATGGAATTATTAGCAAGGTGCTGAAAACATTTCCATTTATTCACACAATGAAAACTTCTTCGACTTACCTGAATTAACTGTGAAGTTGATAGTGAACAGTACAGAGCTTTCTATAAGAAAACATGTTCTTTAATATTTATATTACATTGTATTAATTCTTCCAGACTATCAGAAATGCATAAGCTTATTACAGCTCCTCTTGATTTATTAAAA
>JANHGN010015659.1:72774-104359 GCA_024605025.1 Megaceryle maxima
AGCTCCTCTTGATTTATTAAAAATGTGACAGCCTTTTTTCCAGTATTATTTTATATATTAAATTTCATTATCAATATAATGTATTTTCTTATATTTCTTTATTCTAGAAGTACTTAGTTTATCTGTTAAGGAAAAAAAAAAAAGATGTTTTTATTAGATACAAAGTAATAATTCAGATTTTGGTTTTCTGGTTTGTTCAGTAGGACTGATCTCAACCACATGAATTAGGAGATGTATCATGTTACAAATTTCATTCAGTTTTCCTGAGCATGACTGCTTTGGGCAAACTCAATAGCATGCTAAACAGCTGAATTATATGTGTCAACATAGACATTTGAGAACCTACACTGCACTCTGCTGTATTCTCATCTATAATAGGTATAAAACTCATGTGCAGCAGCTTTTCTAGTGCAACAACTTCGGAGGAGACAAAAGTGGGAACTTTTCTGCAGGCTCTGTCCCCGCTGCCATGGCAGAGGGTCTGAGTGGGGTGGTAGGCGCAGGAGCCCCTGAACTGTGCTGTTGCCTTTGGGCTAGAGCTTCCCTGCAGACTCTTGAATCCAGATGCTCACCTTTTCCCCTTAATAAGGTATGAGGATAGGCTTTCCCTCAGCTGAGGGAAAGTTTTTTCAATGACCTGATCTCTCCAGCTGCGGAAAACTGGGACGTTCTGTGTTGTCAGAGTGTTTTGTTGTAAGAGCTTCAAACACTGCAAGATGTCTTCATTAGCTGAGAGCTTGAAGGTGGAGTGGCTGATTGTACTCTTATCAGAAAAAAAAAATATTCCTTTTTTATACCATGTTAATGTCTCTTAGAATGATTATTTTTTTCTTGAAGCTCCGTGGGTTTGTGCACTGGAATAAACTAGCAGTTTGAGAAATCCTTGTCTAAAATTTCAGGGGTTTTGAATCAGATTTTCTCTGGAATCTCTGCTGCTTCTCATGTCACTTCAGCAGTCAAATGTTAATTTTTAGTCACAACTGCCTTATTGTGTAAAATACAATATGACATATGCAACTGCAGACTATAAGTTAGTTAAAAAGCTATAAATAAATATTTTAGTTTGTCACTGTTAGGAGCTATTGTGACTTCAGAGGAGGTAGAGGAGTCTGCCTGGCACATGATCTACCCAGAATGAGGGAGGAAGTACTTGGCTGCAGCTTCTCTGCATGTTCCTTATCACAGTGATAACAAGGTGTTTTCACTTCCCTCCAAGAAAGGTTTCCTTTACCCAGGAACTGGTATTTAGAATTAGAAGTGTGAGAAGCCAGTTTGGGTTTACTGCCTTGCTGGATGGTATTGTTTATTTTGACAACAAGGTGGTAGTAAGGGCAAGTGCTGGAAGACATAGGGTAATATAATGCAGCCTCCAAGAGCTGAGGCTGGTGCAGCAGTCCTACAAGTGGTTTCCAGCTCAGCACTAAAGTGACAAGAATTAATCTAGCTGGTACCACAGAGAAGCTGTAGTTAACCTCAGCTTTCCTCTGTGTTCACTGCAGCTTAAACATGCACATGTTTAGGAGAAAAGGAGTGTGTTCTGCATATGCTTGCATCGCATGAAATGTTACTTATGAAAGAAAATTTCATTCCAACTCCAGGAATCTCACTGTCATAGTTACAACTTACATGCAAAACTTAGTTTACAACAGACATTGTGTCATGTCTATCAGAACTTTCCCTTTGGAAGTTTTGTTGTTGTTGTTGTTGTTTGGTGTTTTTTGTTTGTTTGTTTGTTTTGTTTTTGTTTTGTTTTTTTGTTTTAAGTGATACTGTGCAAAAGACAATTCAGGCAAATACTGCATTTTGTACCTTCTCCTTTTGATGTTACAATGAGTGCAAAAAGTGTCTGTGTGTGTAGAGTTAGGATAGATTCAATAATTACTAAAATTAGTGACAGTGTCCTGGTTTGAGTTAGAACAGAACAATTCTATTCAGTACTTTTCAGCCAAATTCTAACTAAATGCACTTTCTGAAGTTAACAGGAGGGTTTTGCAGACAATGTCTATGTCTAGCAGTGACGATGCCCAGTATCTAGAGTTAATACTAAGGATTCACCTGCAGACCAAGGCCACTGCTAGATTTTGTACCAGGTTGGGGATGAAGAATGTAAAAGGCTGCACCTGCAGGGAGGAGTGGAAAGCACAGGTGACCCAAACTGACCAGAGGGATTTCATCCCATATGGGTCATATTTGGTATAAAGTTGAGGGATCACAAGTGGTAAGCTTTTATGTATTTATTTATTTATTTTCAATGGCTGGCATCTGAGGCTCTGTCTGTTCTGCCTTCAATCCCGATCTGTGTGTTCCTGAATCCAGTACCAGAATCCAGCTCCTGAACACTGTTCCCATCTGCTGCTGGGCCCAGTCTGGGACTTCTCCAGTGCCTGCTCCACAGCATCAGTGGTGATGGTGATGGTAATTGCCATCATGGGGGTGATGGGTTTGATACTGTTTTTGTATATATTTGAATATATTCCATTTTTATTGCTATTTTCATTACAGTTGTTCCAGCTTTCTTTTCTGCTCGATAAGTCTCTCTCCCTTATTCCCTTTCCCTTTCTCTCTGGGAAGGGAGAACATCTAGTGGATGGCCCTGATCCTAAATCTTGACAAAAAAAAATTACCATGTAAAAGTTTCTTTTTCAGTTGCTGATAAAGGTAGGGACAGTTTAACATTCAAATAAGACATTCAGTAACACAAGGTATGGAAGCACAGGTCATTTTGGAGCAATGATAAACTGGTAACAAACCTTTAGCAATTGCTTGCCATTAATCTCACCAACATTTCTTTATCTGCCATTTGAAATATTTCTTCTAATTTAGTTGAGTTCTGAACTTTAGCACATATAATTTTAACTCAGAATATTTTAATTTTCCATCACAAGTGTAAACTAATACTAGAAACATAAAGGTTTATATTTTCTTTAATAGAGGTCCTCCTGTAATAGAAGGGATATACTTGCTCTACATTTTACTGGAGAAGTACAACCCTCATCAGAATTATGATAATTAATTTTAACAGCTCTATTCTCTAAGACATATAGATCTTCAAAGACAGTTTTCTAACCAATTAATTTGGTTTTCATCTCCTTAAAGAGCAAGGGTGACTAAGTCATATGTCACTAAAATCGGCAAAACTGTCCAATGTTTGGAACAAGAACATATATACAGGCAGTGATAGCAACCCATTTTTCTGTAAGTGAAGTAGTTTTTGTACACATTTTATATCTTATGGGAAACAGTTTTAAGTTTATTTTGCAAGTGTGGAATGTTCCAGGTAGAGCTTTTATTTGCTACTTCATTTACTTGGCAAAAATCATAAAATTGTTCATTTAGGTACAGTTCTGTGCTGGCTTCCTAGTTTCTCTAGGTCTCTGTATTATTCTTGTTTCATTTTCACTTTCTTGATCAGTTCCTTGCATACACATTTGGGTGGGGTGTGGTGGTGAGATAAACAACCACACCCTCTGGTTTCATGTTTCCTTTTTTAATTCACACTTACAAGAAAGAGGAAGGTGGAAAGTTGCCACCAAGGTGTCTAACTTCTCAGTTAATGAGAACTCACTGCTGTTCTCAGAACCTGGATTATTTGGCATTTGAAGAATTATTCTAGAGATGGAAGTAAATGTAGTCAACTATGTTGCGTGGTCAGAGATCATTGCTTCTGACTCTTTCAGGATTCCAAATAGATTCAGCTTTTAAGCCTGAGTAGAAGAAGAAACAAGAAAAAATTACTATGGAATAAAAGTGAAAGAAACAAGGAAGAAATCCTCAAAGTATTTTATCTTGTATGTTACTGTTTTACCCACTGTGGAAGCTTCCCAGAAGAAATATTTTGATTCTGTTGTTCTTTAAAATTATTTTACTTTTTAATAGGAACATATCACTACCAGGACAAAAAAAAAAAAAAAAAAAAAAAAAAAAAAAAGACATTTTCAGACAGGGCCCCAATCTTTGAGAGATCCTGAAGCTGTTTCACAACTCAGATTTACTGTAGGCCTGGTGGGTCAAATACTCAGATACAGAAGGGATTAGCCTCATTTTGTTGCTACTACAGTGGAGTGCCCCAATCAAGAGGTGAATGATGATTCCACATCCCTGATTTTGATCAGAAATTGCACTGGAGTGCTTATACCTTTCCAGAGAAAGCTTAACCAAAAAAAAAAAAAAAAGCTTTAATTAACACATACTTCACATGCTTTTATAGCATTATATTGTTACTTAGATGCCTTTAGGTTGGTTAGACTCAGAGGTTCAAGGTTGGTGGAAAGCTGAGTCTTTGCAGCAAGATGGAAGTGGAGCAGGGAGGAAATGTAAGCAGCTATTGCTGTCACTAACAAACTGAGCGCAGTTCACATGTGCTTCACATAAAATCCTTGTGGATGTAGTGGGGAGGTGTGAAAAGGCTTATGGAATAGAATCCTGCAGAAGGATGTCCTGGCTGTATGTACCAGTAGTTTGTTTCCTCATTATCACAAAGTGCAGCCTTGCTGTGGAGTTGGAGAGGTAGATCCCCTGCTGGTGATTACAGGACTGGCTGTACTCTGGGAGATCTGAGTCAGTGCTCAATTACCCCTCTATTTCTTATAGCTGACAAAGGCCAGCTGTAAATCCTGCTACAGTAATAGATCTCTCTTATGCTGCTAATACAGGCAAATTCTCTGCTGAGATATAAAGAAATACTATACTGGAGATATTCAGATTTCTTCATGTGCCCAAAGCCTTTTCTAACAATAAAAGATCAGTTTATAAGCTTTTCTTCTATGAAATTCATGCACATGTAGCCCTGTCTGCCTTTGCAACATAGCTACGTGGATCACATCTAAATACTAGATCAATTGGTCTTTTAGCAGACTATGCTCCTATCCCTCAAGCAGGAAAAGAAACCTGGCATTTTGCAGCTTGGGTCCACAAACGTTATATTTACTAAGGATGTTGCATACTTTAGGGCAGTGGCAGATCTATCTTTTCCCTTGTTCAGCTCACCTTGGCAGCCTGTTTTTCTCTCAGAGAAGAGAGTTATCTGTGACACATTGAAAGAGACTTTGAACAAATAAAAGGTCATATTAAGGCAACTCGATTTGTATTAAGTGCAGGAGCCGGATGACTTGACTACATAGGGACAATTGGGGGAGGCTTAGTTTAATAAGATACTTCTAGCCTATTAATGCACATTACTACAATCCCTACTCCCTTGTGAGTATCCCATTCAGAGTAAATTGATATTGGTTACTATAGCTTTGTTCTCCTCTTAGGCCCCAATACAGAAATTGGATCATACAGAGTGTAATATATTTTAAACGATATGAATTGACCCTTAGTTGACTCATGAACTTTGAGTGTCTTCCCATAGCTGGGACTCATGCTGCCTGCCTCAAGCCAGTCTGCCATGCAGAAGCCCACTGCCTTCTACCTCCTCCTTCACCCTGGGGACACGGTCTGATTCTTCCCTTTATATTCTTAGGAAGGGGATCCCACTTCATGGTTGTGACAAAAAGGCTATAAGTAGCACTGTGGAATATCTTTATTGCTTGGCTGGTGTGGTGCTCATGCATCAGGCTTGCACTGTCAGCCACTGGGTAAGACAAGGCGCCGTTAATTATCTCAAGAACAGCGGAAGCATTTGGTATGATGCACTGATAGCTGCTGCTGTTTAAAGCTTGCAGATAAATGCTGCTGGAGTAACATATTACTGGTCTGTAGGTAATTAATATGCTTATGTAGGTGTATGTCATATTGCCTATCTTGGAGACATCCTAAATGTATACCTGAGGGCAGACAGAAAATAACTGTAGAGCAGCAGATTTTATTTTGTAGACTCTCAGTTTATATGTAGTGAGGGGATAGAACTGAGTGTCTTTGCAGCATGCACGGACTTATTAATCCTCTGAGAAATAATGGGTTTTTTGCAACTATACTGTGAATGAGTTGTCTAATCTACAGATACAGAAGCATACAGTGAGATAGAACCGATTCAGTTCTGACTTTTCACACTCAGAGACACTTTCTTAAGTCTTGGAAGAGATTTTTGTATCTAAGCCAGAATGAAATGCTTCATTTTTGGAGAGAGTGTGTAATCAGAATCACTCTTCTTGGTGTAATACTACACCCTTTTAAAGAAAATCAGACTGAGCTAGGGGAGCTTTTACAAACTGACTAGTCCTAAAACTATGAATGCCATTTTTCTCTAATGAAGTGGTGAAATGTTGCATTCTATGTTGTTATGATCCTGGAGAAACATCATCAGTAGCTAATGAATGCTGACATTTGTATCTTGGAGGTTACTAGACGTGTTAGAAACCATAAAATTAGTCATAGTGGGAAGGAAATTTTTTTTCACTATTTTTTTTTATAGCACTCTTTGTAATGAATCTGCAAAATTCACTGCTGTAAATGACAAGCAATGCAACATCTCAGCTAAAGCTTCCTTGGTCGGAGGCTCTGCAAGATTTAGACGTAGTCAAGCAATACTTTTCAGTAGATGGACAACAACAATTTCACATTTTATGGGTTTTTTTTGCCTTGTGCTGGACAAGACACAGAATTTGAGTGTAAAACACTTTGTGAACTGGCAGGTGTCTTTGCTTTGGTATCTCACCAGTGAGCTAATCCAGGCTTTTTGTTACTCAGAAAAAAATTGAAAAGCTATTAAGCAGCTTTATTTTAGAAAACATAAAGAAAAAACTTAGTCTAATTAAATTATCAGCACTTTTTTAACAACAGAGGTCATCAGGGAAGAGGAGTAAGACAGTTCTTGGGAGCAGCTGCAATCAATTTGTACACTTGAGTCTGAAAATGTGTGTGTAAAACTATATAGAAATTAAGAAATAAGTTAAGATTTAATCGACATTCCTTAAAATGAAAGAAATCTGCATGCTCACAAGCATTTCTGACAAGGAATGTTGAGTGTCTAGAAGCTGAATCTGTTGTGTGTCCTTTCATCACCTTACAAACTTTACTTCCTATTTTTTCCATATTTTTGCATAGTACAATTGTAGTTCAACACCTCATTTTCCACATATTTTTATATTAAATAGTTATTCCTTTGATGCATTTTTCTCTTGGAGCATGTTGGAGTGCTACATTCTCAGCTGGTCGAAGCTTCTGAGCTCCCTGTTGTTCTGATATATTCAGGTTTATTTATTCACATCTGCTTAGGATCAGGGCCTGGAGTAATTTTTTTTTTTTTTAAATATGAACTTAATATGTAAATGTTCTGGGATCTATTAATGCTAAAGGTTACCTGGCTGATTTAATTCTTTCTCTGGATTGCACTAACCCTTTGAAGACTGTTATTTGATTGTAATTGTTTTAGTTAACCAGTTTTGGAGGAATTTACTTTTATTTTACGTGCAAGAGTTGTTTGCTTCCAGACAGTTCACTACCTTAGGTCAATTTTTTCTTTATTTTAGATTGAGTGATTTGAAAACACTTGGTGACACTGGGTTTGGAATATGTATGAATGAAGCTATGATGAGAGTATGGCTCCCTCAGATACAATTTGGAGAAAAATCTCTATGATAACAATTGCTGAAATGGTTTTATATATACATTTTAATTGAGAAGAAAGAAAAGAAAAGAACAAAAAAGAGGAGCTCTCTCTGGGCTTGATATTTCTAGCAGCATTTAATGCCGCTTCAACTGATACAGACAGGGGTGTCTTGACAGCTTTGAATGATCAATCCTGTTCCTTGAATGGAAGCTTGAGGGTCTCAAAATGCTGGGGAATATTTACAAGAGTTCCAAGACTTCCTTAAAGGCTGGGTGAAATCCAAAGGATTTCTGTGCAAGAACTCTCTTTTAACTATGAAGGGCTGTTTATTTGATTAGGACTGTACATCAAAGTGTTTACAGTAAGAGCTTGTGAAATATGGCCTTGTAATAAACTCCAAGGGCAACTTCTGGAGTTCTTGATAAGCTGACCTCACCTACCCCAAAATTCTGGGATAGAGGAAAAGTATGTCTTCTCCTGCTTCGTTTCTATTGCAATTTCATTTCCCCTGTCTCCAGTCAAATAAGGAACAGTATCTGAGAACGGCCTGGTTAATGCATCCAATATAATTTTGTATGAAAGGAAAGCCAAACTTCATTGTGATTGGAATGTAATATAGCTTTTAGAAATCTTTTTGCAGGGAAACGTTTAAATCCACCAAAGTAACCCATCCCTGGAAAAAAAAAAAAAAGGAGGAACTTCCTGGTTTCATCACTGATTTCTTAATGCAGCCCATAGTATAACTCCATGGTCTGTATGTCTTAAGCAGGGACTTTGCACATGAGTACATAAAGTGCTGTGGGGCTTTTTTCTTAAATGTCAGGCTGATGCTTGTCTCAAACTTCAAATAAGCTGCAAGGCTGTCCTTCTCTCTCCTGAATGTTTATTTTTCTGGATTTCAGGAATTATTTTTTTTTTCCCCCATGACTCTTGCTATCTATACAGTAACATTCAAAACCAGCAGATGTTTAGATGAATTAAATACCAAAATTCTGAGGGGAAATGGAAAATTCTTCTAACTCAGAAGTATGGGTGGCTCACTGAGGGGAATGCTTTAGCAGAAAAAGGCTAGTTAATGTGAATCCCAGATTTCTGCTAGGAAGAGAAAAAACAGAAGTATCAGTGAAATGAGATTACCCAAATAAAGGAATCCGTACTTGTACATGCAAGGGGGACTATGAATTATAGGCAGTTGAGCATAAATTTGACCATATAATTGAAAACTCTGCAGATAGAAGTGGAGGGAGGGAGTCAAAGGAGTAACATTCACTTCAGGATAATGAGTGAAAATTGAAAGTATGTAATGTCATACAATGAAGGAGCAACTGCAACAGGGGTGTATTTCTCTTGGCCTCTTTTATTTCTTCATTCTGCCATTGCTCTCCTTCTCAAAGACCTCTCTATGACTCGACCTGTGTCTGCTCATGTGAACCGCACACAACTGTTTCTTCCTGTGCTCCAGGGACCACAGGGAACAAATGATGTTGCTGTTGGACGCACCAAACTGGGCAAAAACTGAGCATGGCTGTCTGTACTGCCTATGTGCTTATGCTCTAAGGTGTGAAGGATTATTTGACATCTAATTGAATACCACCTAAATTAAAGAGTCCTAGTTGTTGCAGCTCTAACCAGAGAATCTCAACACTGAAAATCTTTCTACTTAAAGAAAATCTGATGAGGGTGGAAAAAAAGGCTAAAGAGGAGAAAAAGTAGAGCAATCAGGCTGGTGGGTGAAGATTGTTGTGTCAAGCCCTAAATGTTGTCCTTTACTGTGTACATTTTGAAGAGAAGTAGGACTGCACCAGGGGCACATCCTGATCCATTTCATCTTGAGTGAAATACCACCAAAATCTCTAGGTCTGTTAGGGGAAATACATGGAGTAGAATTCTCAGGAGAGGGGGGAAAAAAAAAAAAAAAAAAAGCCAACCCATATCTTTTTTTTTTTTTTTTTTCATTTTGTGGAAAAAAAATATTAGACTGGTTCCAGCTTGCTAACTTCCAGAAACAAACAGGAGTAATGGTAAACTACAGTACATTCCTTCTGATTTTGTCTGCCTCAAAAAATCACAGGTGCCTGACTCATTTTATACACCTTTCTGTTGTTAAGACAGGCAGGAAATTCAAGAACAATATAATTGTCAGTATGATAAATGAGAAGGCAAAATACTGTTGAACAGTAGAGGACACCGGGTGTTATTATGGCCTATTGTTGCTATGAATAGAACCACCCAGACACCAATTAACATCTCATTGCTATGATTACTTGCTGCAGTATCTGTTCCACTAATCAAACTTGCACCTTTTTAGTCCATATTTTGATTTCAAAAAGTTATACCAAGAAGAGATTACATTTATCTCAAATGCAAATAAATGTGAAGCTTAAGAAGCTAATTAAGTTTATAACCACTGAGAATAACATTAAAAAGAAAATTAAATTGCTTGGTTTGGAGGAAAACCTTTTAGGAAACATTTGTTGAATAAACATAAAAGAAATTCTTCTAATGTACTCTTATGCAAATGGTGTTCTGTTTATATTTTTTCCATATGCCAATCATATATAACTCGTATAATTTTTCCTTCACTAAACACTCTCTTTCATAGGAATATTTACTATCAAGAACAAAATATGTAGTAAGTATGAGAGCTACATGACAGCAGCCTGCTATAGCTTCCTAAACTTCTGGAGAACAGTTTAAGTTTTACAAAAATGGTAACATCATAACAAATATTTAGTAAATAATAGCTCCAAGCAAGGACAGGGGAATGAAGCATAAAGTACATGAGATATTCATTCCTTCTATCATTTTTGGTGGTGTTGTGTTGTTTTTTTGATTGTTGTTTTGTTTTGGGTTTTTTTGTGGTCATAAAAGGTATAAGTTTGAAAGCCTTGGAGAAAGGGAATTTCTGCTTATGCATCAGGCAGCAGTACTGCAGAATTTCTTGGGCTGGGCTCCATCTTCCAAAGCACTGTGGTGGTCCCTGGTCTAATGCTAAGGCATGTTCACCATCTATATAAAGTCAGTGAGAAAACAAGGGTAGTTAAGCAGACTCTTAAGTGTTTTGCTGGATCGTGTTGCTCAGTTCTTTGACAGGCTGAGCCTGGGTTTCAGCAGTGGCTCAGCTATAAGGCTACGCAAATTGCCTTCTGCTGGTAGCAGTCCTGGCTGGCACAGGTTTTGCAGCAGCTCGCTGCCCAGGAGAGCTGGCTGGCCCAGAGCTTCTCTCTCATCCCAAATGGATTAGCTGCATTAGGAGAAGGTAAGATTTCTGGTTATAAATCATTCCTTTGCTTGATATAAGGAAAAAAAAAAAACTTTTGAAGGAGAAATAGGAATTCATAGTCCAGAAGCAAAAAGTAGGTGTGACATGATTTCTGCTAGAGTAGTCCTGTGAAGAGCAGCAGCTGCTTCTGCCCTTTCTGTACCACTCTTCCTTCTGTGGACCAAAAGCAAACAGTGTTCCATGCAGACTCTTCCTTTGGAGCTGGCCCTGGCTCTCACAGAGGAACAAAGCAAAGCCTCTGTATCCCCTCTGTGCAAGTCAATCTGGTGGGGACTCTGGGTCATACTTTCATTCTTGAGTCCTATGTATTGTGTTTAAACTTCTACAGCAGCAGTGTCACTCACACAGTCATAGCTATAAGCCTTTTGTTTTGCCTTGCCCTATGGGGTATAGATGTCCTGGACGAGCTGAGTGGTGGTTCTACTCTCTGCTGGTAATAGATTCATTCCTGTGAGCTGGATGTGATCAGTATGGGGAGGAAATTGTTGTGATGGAAAGGGTGGATATGATGTCATTTCTTCATTTCTGAGGCCTTGAAATTGTTATTTTGTTAATCTTTGACACATGCATTAAGCTCACTGATGTTCAGGGAACATTGCTTTCACTGCAAGGGTTTCAATTACAACTAGAATATTTTGAGTTTTGGAATGTGCCCCTGATGATCTATCATAATTTTTTAAAAAGCTTTGGACGTGGAAGAGCAGTGTTGAACTTGGAGCTTGGACTTAGATATATATGTATCATTTTTTTTTTTTTTTTATAGAGCAGCTGACAGGTTTGCTGGATTATTGTTTATAATACTTATTGACATCCCATGATACCTTTCCATAGCTGAGCAGAGTTTAGATTGACTCTGGAGTATTAGTACTTGATGAAGGTAATCTGTTTTCTTGGCTGAAGCTCACAAACAAAGCAGTTAAATCCCCATTACAAATGGCTAAAGAGGGACCCATTAAACTTCTTATAGGCCTGTCTCATTTCTATAGCCCCTGAAACATTTATAAAGGGCACTGTTAAAAATTTACAGAACCTTGAGATAGTGTCTTAAGCAAAGTTGTTCTGTGTACACCACCTGAAATACAGTCTTTCTTTCAAGAGTAAAATAAAAGTAGTTAAGAAAAACTTTCTTCTGTACACTTTGACCTACAGTAGCTGTTTCAGCTTTTCATGACTTATTTTTGAAGTTTCATAGCAAAATAAATGTTACAGGTAGAAAAAAGCAATTCATGCTTAAGATAGGTACCAGGGCTGGTTACTAATAATCACACTGTTACTGTCTGTTTCAATTTCTAGTTCTTCAATCACCCTTTTTATATAGGAAGTCACTTTGGAAATTGTTGGCACCAAATTTGAGATGAATATGGTAATAGTGGATGTAACATGTTAATGAGAATTCTCATATTAAGAAATATAAGACACATTATTTTAATGATTCTACTGGCATCAAACCATGGAAGCCACAAAGTTATTTTTTAATGAATCAATCCCCACAGGCCTAAAGTAATTGTGTGAAAACTATTGGGCTTTTTTTATTCCACTAAAAGACATCCCCAAACTGAAATGATACTTTTCACTGGTTTAGCTGGTGTTTTGCAATAACACCAGGTATTTTATAAATGTGGAGGGAAAAAAAAAAAAAATCAAAACCCCACCAAACCAAAAAACCCACAACATTTAGCACAGCACTGGAGTGAAGAGGTTGAATCAGGCCTCCCAATGCATGTCAATAAAGAGGTGATAATTAGAGAGAGGAAAAGCAAAGCCTTCATTAGGCCACAGATTATTTGAGTTGCATGGGCAAACTGTCAAATTGAGCTCACCAGGGATGACAGTATCTTGTGAGACAGCCTGTACCTTAGTGCGTGGGGATGGTGGCATTTGTTTATATAATGGGGACATGGTACCAAGAAGGGGGAGGGGAAGAGCAGGAAGAGAAAAGCGCTATTGTCTGGTCTGGTTCATTATATTCTTATTTTAGTCATACTCTCTAAGAGCTTAATCTTCTGCTGAAGTATTTTAAAAATAAATAACTGAGCAGTTCTGTCTTTTTAAATATGGGAGGTGATAGAAGAGCGTGGGGAATAATGAAAGCACACTGTGTATATATTTTCTAGTTCCTGTGAATTTTGATAATTTCCAGATGGTCACTTATAAGTATAGTCTTCAAATATGAAGAATGGTTTTATAGACTGCAATATATATTCTAGGACACCCCCAAAATGTCAAGAATATTTGAATCTCAAGGTATTGTTTTTCTCCTTAACCAACCGCCAATGCTGGAAGGAGTAATAATAAAGAAGTTCATATGATAGTGTGCTTTTTATTTTCATGGATCCTGAAAATATATGCTAAGCCACCTACACCATCTGCTCTGCTAGGGTCAAAGCCCCAGCTGTACAAGCTTAGGAGTAGAGTGTTGAAAAGCTTATATTTTATACCGGCTATCGCTGGTATTTCAAGTAGTTTCAAGTCAATCTTTCATAAAATGCAGGGATGGAACCAGCACTTGTTAGCATACTCCCCCTTGTGTGTTTTTAGCTGAAAAATAACACACACCTTTGCCAGGATGTACAGAAAAGTTATCTCCCAGCTGGGATCAGAGAAGCAAAAAGTCACTTACTCCCTTTGTAGTAGATAAGAAGGGAAATACCAGTCAAATAGCCATTTAAATGCCCAGCATAATTTAGTTGGGCAGTCTTCCAGTTTAACAGTTTCTACCTTCCCAGCTCCAAAATATGGCCCAGCTGTAAAAATGCTACCCCATGCTGGTTTCCTTTCTCTTCTTCATTTTGTGTGTGTGTGTGCGCGCACTGCTCTTTGTCAGTTATTTGGTATCCAAGAACAAGTCAGTGAGGAATTATACAAATCCTTATTGTGCTTGTACATGGTCCAGGTACTTGTTTTAGAACTGTGTCCTTTTCAAGTGGGGAAGGGGATCACAGGACAAGAAGTGTAGGAAATTAACAGCAGCATTAGAAAAGGATGGTCAAATGTCCTAGGATATTCTAGTAGGCTAGTCCTTGTTGCTAAGAAGCTTGTGTTATCTTGACTTTTTTTAACCTTTTAAGATAAATATGCCAGAAGGAAAAGATTGCGGAACCTCACTTCTACTTGGTCTTCGTTTCTAGTGTCTTCTGTCTTCCCTGAAGATCCTATTTTCATGTTTCACTTGGTTTTGCAAGATTAACAATCTAAAATAACTTTATTAGCTGGGTGAAGTACTTTTAACTGTGAGTATTCCCAGCCCTGTGCATTCTAACCATCAAAAATTAAAACAAAAATCACATCTCTGGAATATGACTGAGTGGAGCCCAAAATCACCAGAGATAATCACACAGACTCTTACTCTATTCTTCTTGAAGATTAGTTCTCAATTCCAGAATTTGAAAGCAAGCCAGAGAACCCCACCTATTTCTGCCCATCTCCTTCAGTGGGCACCCCTAGATATCACCAGGTATTTCAGGGGATACATCTGGCAGCCTATGCTTGAAGGCAGTGATGAAAACAGGACTGAAAATACAAACATAATGTTTAGAAATACTGCTGAGGGAGAGGAGGAAAAAAGAACCATCACATACAACATTTCTGCTGTTCTGTCTGTTTAGCAGTTATGCCAGTATGACATAGCAGAATGTTTCAATCATCAAATTAATGTTATTTGTTATTACCAAATAAAGAATTTTAAACCCATGGCTTGCACCTTTAAATGCCATCTTATGAAGTAGAAATGCCATCTGATGAAGTGCTATTTGTTTGATACTTGCAGGATCACACTTAAACAAACTCTTCTGGGAGCTGAGGTTGCCCATTGGAGTGTTATTTTGATACCAGTAGTAGTCTGAAATAAGCCACTTTAGGAGTCCTCTGTGCGTTCTTCTGCAAATCAAATTATCTGCTTGCTAAGTGGGAGAGCAATAAGAGGCAAAAGACAATTTTTCTGAAGAAAGGAAGGCACAGAGGAGGGAAATATCAACAACTCCAGTTATGGTGTTTGTTGTATCCTTGGCAGAGAGGAATGTAAACCTCAAGTCTCTCCACAAACACTGGCCCAAGTGTATTGGACATCACTTGGTACAGGTCTGTCTTGCTCTGTTTGCTGAAAGTCTGTCTCCACAATATTACTCATAGCAGGGCTGCTCTGGAGAAGTAATTTGAGAGCCACAGATAAGTCTTGCCATAAAACCCCTCAGTTACTGAGATGGGTTTTGGTTTGGGTTTTTTTTTTTTTTTTTGTGGGTGGTTTTTTTTTTCTTTTTTTTTTTGTTTTCTTCCTCATCCAACGTCAGCACTAAGTCAGAAGTGGGAACTTAGGCAGTAAAGACTGAGGATGTTCTGTGGAGTCTGCCTTGCTGTTTCTGCATAGAATTTTAGTGACTATTTGATTCCAATTTTTCTAAGTTTTTGGATAAGGAGACAGATTTTGTTTCCCTTGTTGCTTTTATGCCAATAAAAATTCTTAATTTGTAATATTTTGGCCAAATTTAGTTACAGAAACCAGACTAAATTTCATTTGAGCTTTATGCATGTGACATCAGGAGGAGGCTGCCACTTTGTTCTATTCAGATCAACCTTTACTTGGACAGAATAAATCACTTTGGTAGGAAGGAACTGATATTGAACAACATCCTCCCTCCTAGAATTAAGGATGATCGTGACAAACCTTTCCAGTTTCTGCTTCATGTGTAAGGCATTTCTATTTCAGAATTTTAATCCAGTTTCTAAATTCCATGTCAGGGGTAAGTTTTCAAACATCCAGTATTTGTAGGAGTATGGTACAGTTACACCAATGTTTTTTGGAAAACCTTTGTACTTCTAGAATAGAATTTAATGAGACCTGATAATGCTTTCCCAAAAAGTCACTATCAAGGTGGTTTTGTCATTCTGTTCAGGAGAAGCACTCAGCAGCTGAAATTCTTCTCTTCCTATTCAAGTTGGGGATTAGATTGAGAGTCTCTCCTATTGTACCCTTTGAACAGTCAGAAATGGCTGTAACCATTTTTTCTCCCTAGGATTCTGAACTCCTTGCCCTAATTCAGATTAGGAATAGCTCTGGGCTGTCAGTCTTAGATACACCCATGGGATTGTAGGACTTGCTCCTTTGCCTAATTTGGAAAATGTTTTGGTCTTGAACCTCCTTACAAGGCAAGAAAATTACTTCCTACCTGTTCCTATTTCTTTGACTTTGTTGTCTCCTACTGAAAAATAACATACTCACAAATGAGTTTCTAAGAAATAGTTCTGCTGGATGGGCTTCTCCACATGGGGAAAGAAGCAGACAGAGTTACATAGTGGACACATTGCTTTAACTTGTTACTAGAAGATGCTTCAAGATAGCATTCTAGGAACACTTATGTAGTGTTCTATATGGAAGTTACTCTACATATCCTGGTCACACGTGCAGGCTACCAGAACACATCCAAAGCCTCCCAGGCTGTAGTTTTGCACCTCTCTACCTCGATGTGTACTGTTGTTTATCATGGGAATTTTTTTCTGGGTTGTGGATTAAACTTGCAGTGAATTCAGAGAAGCCCCACTGAGCCTGGGCTGGTTGCTGAGTGTGTCAAGATGGTTGTAGCCCTCTGACCTGGCCACTGGAGACCAGGGAGGGCAGGTGCCTTGAGGGTTCAGAAGCTGGTACTGAGGATGAGCACAGGTGCATGAGGGCTAATGCACCCACTCATCTGGCCTTGAATGTCTTGCTGCTGTGTTCTTCAGCATGCTACCCAATTTTTTGGTTATACCAAGTATCCCCACAGTGGTTCATTTTTATGGATGAAATTATCTGCCATTCTGTTGAGTTCTCCAGATGTTTTAGAAGCTCTCACAAGTAGGGGCAGTCTTTCGTTTGCAAAAATCCTGTCTGCAGGTGCTGTGAAGTAGTGGTTTTTTCAGGTCATAAGATATCTATCTGTATGAGAAATGTGTATCTTTGGCAGACTGCTAAATATTACTGCTTAAATCTATTACAAGGAAGCACAATTTTCTCTAACTTAATTTCCTAAGCCTAATGAACCCAGTAAATTTCCTCTGATGTCTTCCCAAGTTAATATGTTAAATCTAATTTATTTGGCAAAAAATTGGACAAATTTCCTCTTAATTGAATTAACCTAGAAGAAAAAATGTATTGTTATGGAAATCTGTGACTAATAATTCACAGATGCGAAAGCCCTGGGTTTGGTTCCATTAATTTACTATCTTACAATTGCTATTTTTGTTTGCTCTAATTTAACTAGAAAGAGTTAATTGAACCATATATGTATTTGAAAAGTTTGATAAATGATACTGAATTACTTTCTTGTCGTTTAATGTTGCAGAAGATTTTTCTGTCCTATGTGATTATTTGCATATTTATTGAATATTATATTTGCCAGTTGATTTTCTTGATATGTTACTGATATGATCCAATGAGTGGATGATGCATTTTCATCAGCAATAATACATTCTTGGCAATTTTGCTAGAACTCTTTGTACCACTTTGCTAGAAGTGGCACAAAAAGAATTCGCATTCTTTGTCTTTATGTTGGGAAATCCAAAGCACTAAGTCCCAACAAAAGCCAGAGCAAAACCATGACTGGGAGCAGATCCTAAACATCATTCAGTAGCAGCACAAAAAAACGAGTTTGCCTATGCATGCTACTTGGATTTTATGAAAACAAGGCACAGATAAGAGAGATATAGTTGCTCCTGGAACATAATTGATATTCTTCATACCAACAGATATAGTCCTCCTTTTCTGCCACTTCCTTAATATATGTGGAGAGGCCTGATGTAAACAATGGAATCAAACCTCTGACAAATAAATTAGAAAGGCCACAAATGAAAGCAAATGCATGTATGACCTTTAGAGCACTCATGCAGCTGTCTCCACCCTCTGATGTGGCTTGTCCTTGAGGAATCCTGTCAATACCTAACATTTCAAAGTGACTATTTATATCAAAATAATAGAGTTGGTTTCTTTATGTTCATGCATCTCTATGAACAGACAGAGTTGCTCAGGACAGAATTTGGCTTTAAAATTGTATGCAAAAGATCTTTAATGTTCTTGCATTTTCAAGTGACTATTAGTGGTATCCAAAATTATTTACAAATAGCCCAGGAGTTTTCCTGATATAAATTTTTATGCAGACATTTGTATCTTTTCTAGCACAACAACAATTGTATGGAAAATAGTCAATAAGCTGTATACTAAGGTCAACAGTTTTAGTATTAAAATCAGTTTACAGTATGTTTGCTTGAAGTGCACATAAATTTCAAGAGGCAAGAAGTATAAACAGAATAGCTGATTTCTTGGATGCACTCCAATATAATTATAGCTATTCACCCTTGTGACTATTTGTGTGTGTAGCTTAAAGCTATTTGCCTGCCCTAAGGTACAGTAGCAGTATTTTTATACATCTTTGTATCTGATTGAAATGCAAAACTCAGTAAACCTGGAAAGGATGCTAACAAGCTTAAAGAAATGTATGAGTAAAATTAAGCAACAGACTGAATATACATTTTGGCATTTATACATTTGTTAGCAGCACCTCCCAGTTCCTGGTACAGGTACCTCTCATTCTTTTCAATTTTGAAATGAGATATCCCTTAAGGATTTGTCACCAAAGTAGTGTATTTCTAATAGGCAATTATGGAGAAAAAAAAAAAAAAATCATCATCAATCACATTTATTGCAAACATCTCATAAAACCGTAAAACATTTATGTGGCTATGGAAGGCAAGTATGTTGCCATGTAATATACTAAGATTTGCATATAAAGAACAGCAGGCAGCAAACAACTATCTTTCCCTTTCTTAGTCCATTTATACAAATGCCTTTGATGCAATATATCTATATAATTCACATTGAAATGTTATAGCTGCAACACCTGAGCGATATTAACTGTTGGTAGGTCTCAGAAGCACACTGTGTGAAGGTAACAGGTAAGGCTGCTTCCTTCAGGTAGGGTCTGTCAGGCAGGTTGCACCTTGTCACAACCTATCTGCCACCCAGGAGGAAGGGTTTGTCTGATGGGCACCTGTCACAGTTGGGTTTTTTATTATTATTTTATTTTTATTATTTCCCTCCTCCCAATATACTGTTTTCACCAGGATCATTCACATCAGGATTTTGCTTTCAACGCTGTGTTGTTTCCATGTGAATAAGAATAAAATGCAGCTGCTTGGAAAGAAATCCAGCTATTCTTGTGCAGGGGGGTAGCAACCAACTGTCAATATCAACAGCTGCTAATCTTTGTAATCATCTGTACCTTGTGCTCAGCAAACACTCAGAAATAATTTTCTTGAAACTTTTTTTTTTAATAGCACAGAGTGAATCTACCGTGGGGCTGTATGATATAAAATGACTAATAAAATGTAAGGTTAATTGTGTGTCAGAGTTGGTAGCAACTGTCTTTATCTGGGTTTTTCCACAAGCCTCAAGGTAAAATGAAGCAGGCGCTATTGCAGAGAAGAGAGAATGAATGACAACACATTGTACAAATCTGTGGCATTTTTTAACTTTTGACTTTCGACTATCATTTCTGCCTTCTATTTACTTGTCAGAACTGGATTTAATTCTTATATGCTGCAAGGAATTCACTATGTTAAGATATTGATATAACAAATTGCTGAATGTTTTAGAGATTGATTCTTGCTGACCAAAATGGGCTTTCAGATTGGAAGTCTTTTTTTTCCAGAAAACACCTGCTGAGATAGAAGTATGACTGCTACAAAAAAGAAATATATGGTTTGTTTAGTCTTCTCCTATCTAGCAATCTGCAGATGCTATCAAAAATTGCATTTTTAAAATGAAAATTTCCTAAGGATTTGGGAAAAGACCTCAGTTAAAATGGATTGAGTGGCTACTGTCAGGAGAGTATTAACAGACTGATTGGTTGTTACTTCTGTCAGTCTCTCTGCAAAATTATGACAGGCCAAACAGCAGGGAGCAAATGATCATTAATACTTCATCTCCTGGGACACAATAAACTGCCATTCACTTGCATAAAAATAAAATATATAAAGCTTGTCAGACAAGGTGACAGAAAAAGGTGCTTTTTCAAAACAATTTTATACTACACTGGGATGTGATCAGTTAAGACATGTTATTGTATTGTGTGGTATGTGATCTTGGCAACAACATCTTTGTCTTCATTCTGGTTTAAAAATATCTTTTAGTGCTTTTTTCTGATGTTTATTTTATTTTATTAGAGGAACATTTAGATTCTGAATGCTATTCTCAGCTAAACAGTGGTAAGTTAACAATAGCTTTTGCAGGAAAACACTCCCCTCAAGCCAGAGATGTTTATAGCATCTAACCTAACACCAAAATAATCCAGCCCCTACACATATGCCAGTGTGTGCTCTGCACAGATGAACACAGAGTTCAATGCCAAAAGATGCCCATAGGAGCAAAGATTCCCAAGCTAGAAAAAGCTGTTTTAAACTTGAATAAACTGTTTCCATCACTTTTTAATAAGCAAACACTCTTAGAAAAAAAAAAAAAAAAAGAAAAGTGTTATGTTGTATTATACTTCTGGTAAGATCAGCCAGAGGCTAGAATTTGAGGTATTTGCTTAGCCACCGCTTCCAGTAATGCTTTTCTCTTTTTGGGAAGTGCACTGAGATAGATAATTACTGTTTGATGAGAGGTTTTTGTGTGTTCTGCCTATAGAATGTTTTGGGGGGTTGGGTTGGTTGGTGTGTTTGGTTTGGTTTGACACATTTACCAGTGAGTTATTAGTTGGTTACTGCACTGGAGGTTTTGATCTCAAGGCACACAGGGTTGCTTAACCAGTTAGTGAGGAGCCTGATAATCTCACTATACTGGCAATTAATTCCTTTGATTTTTACTACAAAAAAGAGTTTTCTGATGTTCTCTTCATGTTTCAAGCCCCTTTCCTCCTTTAATATTTTAATATTTCCCATGGAGATTTATTGGATGCACTGTATTTTGCTTTCTGTAAAAAATTGTTTGAAATATTTCAATTTCATTACAACTACACTCTTTAAGGAAGCAAAAGATTTTTTTTTCAAATATTTTGACTGTATTGTGCAACTACACTAGTTTCTATCACACTGATAGATCTCCTCTACAGATCTTTGAAGTTGTACTTTGTTGCGTATTTTACTTTGAAAGCAGGTGAAGAAATTTGGACTTCTCTTTTGTCAAAATTAAAGCTTTCATAATTTTGTTCTGCTTTGATTTTTTGCTTCTCCTGGCCTTGGTGACAAAAAGAAATACTAATGAATTCTGTCTCTTGACTGAGCTAGAGGAAAGAAGCACTGGAAGTTTCACATGAGAGCTTGGTAGATCTGCCTGTGTTCTTTTCTTGGGTCCTTCTATGTCCCATTGTCACTGTTGGTATCATATTGTTGGTATTGTAATGTCACCAACTTTAAAGACCAAATATATAGCAAAGAGTGTATGAATGACAATGTCATTTAGGAACTGAGAATCAAGTGTCTATGCCAATTGTAAAAGTTTTGGTGAGGACTCTGCCAATATTGTGTAGGAAGAAAAAGTTAAATGTTAGTGAATCCACAGCACTAGTATTCATGTGCATGACTGGACAGAGAAGGAAAATAAGATGACTAACAAATAAAAAATAAGATGACTAACAGAAAATACTACTTATATCACTCCTAAAACTTTTCTGTTCATCCTTCAGGAACTGAATTATTCTGATTCTAGACAACTGCCACACTATGTGAGACTGGAGCTGCAAAATTAAATATTGCTCTGGAAAAATAGGAGAAGGAAACTATGATGCAATGTAATTTTTCAAGCAGTTGTGGATTATTGTTTTTCTGTCATTAAAGAAATGGAAAACCACCTGCCGATTTCAGGCCTAAGCAGAAAAATAAGTTGTATCTATAATAAATAAACTTTCTTTTGGCAAAAGTTTAATATAAAGATGGACTTTTAAATAGATTTTTCAAGATAGACCCTTATATTAAAGTCTATCTCTATATTAAAGACTCCATAGGGCAAACCTGGAGACTGAAAGCAGACTGAATTTGATTCTGTGTGAAATGTTGTTAAGTATTGTGGTTCACATTACTTGAGGATTGGGAAGTTCAGTGATGAAATAAGATTGGGGTTATTTTGCATAGTAATTTCACTTCACCTTCCTTCAGTCCTATGCCTTCTGCTTTGTGCATGCAAAAGCATGAAAGTTGGGACTGATTAGATGGCATTGGCATTGCAAAATCCCAAGAAAAATACTACTGTTAATGAGAACTGTGTGTATAACCCCCTGCTTACTTCAATGACAATTCACTCTTATGACTGTCAAACATTGCAAAAAAAAAAAAAAACTAAAAAAACCTGATAGCTCAATAATAAATAACTGCTCAAGATGCTTAAAAAAAAAAAATTAAGAAAATGTAAAATTCAATAGCCTAAATCCTCAGCTAGATTGAATCCACCTCTCTCCACTGAGTTCAGTGCAGCTAAACTGATTTACAGTGGTTGGGGAATTAGCCTGTGGTGATTCAAACTGCCAAAGTCTGCAAAAGTTTTGAGAAATCTGGTTGGAATATGGATGGAAATGAATATGGGTGTTTCAAATGTTAAAACAAAGCATTGGTTTAAAAAACAAACCCCAACTTAAACCACTGCTTGAAAATCCTAAACTACCACTGCATATGTTCCAGTAATTTGCTCAGCCATGCAGTATGTTGTATTCACTGAATGAAGAAACCTTCTCATGAGAATGTTTAAAATGTCACTGAGGTTCAGTCTGGATCAGGGTGCAGGTGGCTCTACAAAGGCTTTGCTGAGGGGATGTGTTTATACAGTTGCTGCTGACGGATGGTATTGATTGGCCAGGCAACTCATAAAACAAGCGACCTCACTTTCATCTTTGTGGTTTCTGTTCCTTCAGTAGATAGAAAAGTGGTTTTAATTACTCACATCATCCATTAAGTTTTTTTCTTCTTCTTATCCACCCACTCTCTTAGAACCAAATAGTATCTTCTGATTCTTTTACAAAACTTGCAAAGGGGGCAAGGGTGTGCAGATAGATAAATTTTGATGAATACAAAAGTTGCTGCTGCCTCACTGGTAAATCCAGATATGCTGAAATCTCCATGCTGTGAGACTGTCTGAGCCACCTTCAAGATGACAGAGCACTTGACAGCTACTGAGATTTAGGTATTGCTGCAGAATCTCTGGTGTTTTGCTTGTATTTATTTGTGACTGGTATTTTTAGAGTATCGTGGCTTCTACATGTAAAAGCAAATACTCACTGCTGTAATCCCTGTTCCCTCCCTCTTTGCTAGATTATTACAAAAACCTACAGCCCCGGTGTTTAAGCAGTCCTTTGGAAAAGGAACGATAAACAGACTTAATCTAGCACTTGGATTTCCAGGCAAGTGTACCAGAAAAGATTAGTGGGAAAGTAAGATTTAAAGCCAAAGATGCTTAAAATGGACTTTTAATTCTACTGATAATAGCAGTTCTAACTATGCTTCTGGTTGTAGTAGGACAAAGCTTGTGGAAGGCATGCTCTGCAAGGCACTTATTTCCTGCATCTCTTCTTGGATCCCCTGAAATACCTCCTGCATAGGCACAGATATGTGCTCTCTTCAGAACTACAGTGTTACAGGCTGTGCTCCCTTCCCCAGAGAGGGTATTTTTCTCCCATTACATGACAAATTTTTCATCTCTCGTGTAATTTGGGAGTTGTGATAAGAGCTTGAGGTCACTTAATGCTTCTGGATGTTGCAGTTTGTTCATCCTTAGAACAGGAGGATGTGATGTGATCCACACCATAATGGGAATTTTGGTGCTTTAATTATAATTGTCCCTTTTTTTTTTTTTTTTTTTTTTTCATGTGTTAGTGGCTACTGAGGAGGATAAGGTATAAAATGGGCATGTGCAATTCAGAAGACAGCACCCTTTACTTTCGTTGTTTGTGATTTTAGGAGAAAAATGTGAATATGTTCTTTAATATTTGTGGAAGGGTTGACAATATTAGAAAAAATATCCTTGGTGTTAGGAACAAAATACTTCATTGGCTGATTTACAGTTGTCAGCTTTAATTAACATGTGAGCTACTTAGTACATGCATGTTGTCATCATGACCTGTATGTTCTACTCAGCATCTTCACAGACAAATATAACAAGGAGTAGGGCATGGGTGTGATGGCTATAGCTGTTTGCTAATTCTGACACAACAGACTTCAGTCAGGCTTTCTGAAGAAAGAACCCTTGAAATAATTTGAGGTTTCCATATTTTGAACAGGTAAACTTCCTTGGAATCCGTCTGCTAAAAAAAATTTCCCCTTGGAGCTGTGAGCAGCAACAGAGTTGTATGTTCCAAATGCCTGTATTTAATAAACATATCTATACATTACCAAAGTTGCAAAACCTTTGCTACTTTCTGGCTTCATTAAAAAAAAAAAAAAGAAAAGAAAAGAAAAGAAATATATGAAGTAAAGAAACACAAGACACAAGGCAGGATAGTTTCTAGGTGGCCTGGTTGACAACTCCAAGGAAAAGCAGCAGATGGAGAAAGAGCACTGCTTTTCTCTCTTAAAAGGCCTTACAGAGACCTCTTTAGAGGTCTCTAGCAATGGCAGTCTCAGGTACACTTGTGCATGTTTATGTAATGTATTCTGGTTCAGAAATAACATGTATACATGGCATGGCAAGTATAAAAGTATAGATGGAGGAGTTCTTTAATCAGATATTGGAAAGGATTGTTCAGATAAAGCTGTAGGGAAAAGTGACTTTTTTGTAGTTTATTTTTTTTCTTTTTGAAATGCTCCCTTTTCCTCCAAGCTAATTTCAATTGTAAACCAGCTATGAGTATTTTATTTTTAATTCAAGTTAAGATTTAAGGAAGGGAGGCAGTGAAACAAGAATCAAAAGCAGCAAGGTGGAATCCCTCCTGCATGTAATCTGCTGGAGAGCAAAGATCCAGAGGAGAGTAGTGGATGGTAGGAAAAGCTGCCTCACTTTCCCCATAACCAATATGTAAATAGAAGGATATAGGAAAGAAAAAAAAAAGTACAGATTTTCAAAATCTGATTTTATGCTTCCTTCATATTTAGCAGTCCAGTCTTGATTACACCACCGGTTTAGAGTATGTATATATTATTTTTATGCTTGTTTTCTTTCCTCAATCACTTCAGTCTGTCTCTCAGAAGTAATAAATTGCATGTGGGAGAAAAAAAGTTGAGCTAATTGCACAATATGCATATTACCCATCCCCAGCAAAATAAACTAGGAACCCATGTAAATGAGACCTACAGTTTATAACGAATTGGGTTTTTCACAATGATGTGTTCAAGCTGTATCTCAGAAAGTTCAAGAACTTAATGTAATATGCTGCAGCAAGAGTGATACCTATGATTAGTCCAATTAAAATTATAGTTTTATGCTTTTCTGTGATGCAAGTTAGTTCTGTGAGAACACGAAACACACCTCATAAATGCCACCCAGCTGCAAAAGTGACAAAGTGAGTCTATCAGCTTTTCCTAACAGCATTAGGAATAACAGGCACGGCTGCAACTGGCTTTTGTTACTGCTGGAAGCTCACCAAGCATGGTAAGACCAAGGCAATAACTCAAAAATTGATTAAAATACACTATGGAAAACATATAGTCTTAAATGGAAATAAAAGTAAAGCAAATGCTGCTATAAGTATATGGTACGTGGATACCACTAAGAGAAGGCTGTAAGCAAGTGAGGATAGTGCACCACACTGTTTAAAAGAAGTATAGGATTAAAGCTTTGCTCTGTTTTGAGCTCACTGCTTATTAATAAAAAGTGGATAGTAACCGAAGAGATGAAGAGACTGTATTGTGAGACACCACAGAGCACTGCATGTGTGATGTTCCTTCTGAAGCTATAATAACCATTTGATTTCTGACCCTGAGGTGAATTTTGTATACTCATATGCATGACAGAGGTGAAAGGATATGTACTGAGATCTGCCCTTCTTTCCAAAGTGTGTTTTTGGAAGTGACATAATTGAGGTATAAATAAAATAACAAAGGAGGCTTTTATAGATCTATATTATTATTTCAAACTGCCAACAGTTGTCCTCACACTTGCTGGTATTTTAGAGTCCTGAATTTTAAATGACACAGCCATCTTCTGTAAAATGAACTCAATAGAGAATACATCTTAAGGGAAATTTCCAGAGATCGGGTCTGTAATAAACAGTCCTAGGAACTTTACTTGAGTTTCCAGCTCATTTCCTATTTGTTCTGTGACATGTCTGACAATAAGGAATATGGCTCCAAAATTGGCACTTAGCAATAGCTGACCGCGTATCCTTTCCCCAAAATTAAAATGGGGACATAGTGCATGGTAGTTGCTTAAAGTGTCTGTCATTATGTGGGATGCCAAGAGGCCACCCCCTGCTGTTTTCCATTCAGATGAATGGGAAACCTATGGATAAATTACCACCTGCAGCGCGTGATAGCGGACATTGTAAGCAGCTGTCACTGTAGCTCTGTAATTATGCAAGTATTCTTCTGATATTATACAATTAGATGGCCCCATCTCCCTTTCTTTCTTCTGATAATGTTTTCCTAAGTGTCAAGAGCACTGAACTCTTTCCTTGTTCAATCACTTATGTCTCTGTGCAATAAAACCAGCACTTTCCTGATGCTCCTGGAGCTGGCACTCTTCTTATACCAGATCCTATACAGTCTTCTGCTGCTTTTTGAGTACTGTATTAGATTTTTGTGTCATGGGGTAGCAAAAACCATGGGGATTACTGTCAGTAAGCGGTCACACCATACCTTCATTAGAGTTATCAGGCTCTAATGATGAGCCTTAGAAAGCTGCAGCTGGCTTTATTTTTTTCAGCAGAAGCTTCTTGCAGACTTTTGGTGGCTGAAGTGTGATGTGAGAGATCCATCAAAAAGTATCAGTGCATCTTTTCTCTGTTTTAAGGGATCTTTGTAGTAAAAGGAATAGGAGAGAAACTGGATAGTATGAAGCAAAGCAAACCTTTTCAAAATTAAAACGGGGTAGAGTTCTCAGCTGGGGAACTATCTTAGCAGCAAGTGGTTATTTGTTCCTTGAAGTTGTTCAGAAAGCCATATTGTACTATAAAGTGTTTCTACCTTTCTCATTATATTCTCCTTTTCTTCTCCTCAGGATGCCAGTCTATATTTAGCAGTGAGTTTATGAATACTAAAAGCTTGCATTTTCCTAAAGATTCTTAATAAAAATGGGTGATATTTAATTTTCTTTCCATTGCAGAACCCAAGTTTCAGTTGCCATTTTACAATCACACACTTTTGATTTTATGTCCATTTCTCCTGTATTTTGTTTCTCAAGTCTATTTGAAGAAGAAATTGTGGAGAACTCTTGATGCCACAGAGGGTATAAAATCTCATCCTCAACCAGTGGTATTCACAAAGCTAATCCAGTGAATAGTCACCGTGGTAGCCATGGACCTAAATCCAGTTGGTGGCTGGTCACTAGCAGTGTTCCCCAGGGCTCAGCTTTGGGGCAAGTCTTGTTTAATACTTTTATGATGATCCAGATGAGGGGATCGAGTGCACCCTCAGGAACTTTGCAGATGACACCAAATTGAGTGGGAATGTTGGTCTGCTCAAGGGCAGGAAGGCTCTGCAAAGGGATCTGGACAGGTTGGGTCGATGGGCTGAGGTCAATGGATGAGGTTTAACAAAGGCAAGTGCCAGGTCCTGCACTTTGGTCACAACAACCCCAGGCAACGCTACAGGCTTGGGGTGGAGTGGCTGGAAAGCTGCTCAGAAGAAAAGGACCTGGGGGTGCTGTCGGACAGCTGGCTGAATGTGAGCCAGCAGTGTGCCCAGGTGGCCAAGAAGGCCAATGGCATCCTGGCTTGCATCAAAAATAATGTGTCCAGCAGGAGTAGAGAAAGGATTGTGCCCATGTGCTTGGCACTGATGAGGCCAGAGCTTGAGTACTGTGTTCAGTTTGGGGCACCACAGCATAAGGAAGACATTGAGGTGCTGGAGTGAGTCCAGAGAAGGGCAACCAAGATGGTGAGGGGTCTGGAGAACATGACTTATGAGGATCAGCTGAGGGAGCTGGGATTGTTTAGTCTGCACAAGAGGAGGCTGAGGGGAGACCTAATTGTTCTCTAAAAATATCTGAAAGGAGGTTGTAGTGAGGTGGATGTTGGGCTCTTCTCTCAGGTAACTAGTGATAGGCCAAGAGGAAATGGGATTAAGTTGCACCAGGGAAGGGTTAGGTTGGATATGAGGAAAAAATTTTTAACTGAGTGGTGAGACATTGGAACAGGCTGCCCAGGGAGATGGTGGAGTCACCATCCCTGGAGGCGTTAAAAAAATGTATAGATGTGGCACTTCAGGACATGGTTTAGAGATCATGATAATATTTAGTAGAGGGTTGGACTTAATGATCTTGAAGGTCATTTCCAACCTTAATGATTCTATGATTCATTCTGAAGTGGTCTAAATATTTATTGTTAAAGAAATCTACAAAATTAATCCATTTCATTTTTTTCTATATTTCTTAAGCTAAGAAAAGTCACTTATTTAAGATGAGGATCTGTTTTTCAATTAACCTTTTCCTGTTAGATTGAAGTTTAGATTCAACACCAATGTGGTTACTTAGTACCTGGGTTTTTTTGGGTTTGTTTTTTTTTTTTTTACCTAAATTTGTCTGTGTCACAGTGAATTTTATGTTTGATAAGCTTCCTTTGTGCTGCCTTAAAGATAATTCCTGTAAACAAAAATTGTGAGCCAATTTTGAAATTGCTTTTAATTCTGCTGTTTACAAGATCTTCAAACCTTCTTTCTGCAGACAACTGCACTTCGGAATCAGCTGTAATGATTAGCACTTTAACCCCTCCTCCACAGCCACCCGGCACCCAGCTGTGGGAGCTGTACTAGTAAACTGGAGTGAACTGGAGTGCAGACTCAGAACGGTTTAAGGAAAACATCATTTTACAAACCTGAGCTCCTGTTGGCGGTTCTGCAGCCATACAAGAGGTGTACAGGGACAGTGAGGTTTATAAATTGCTGCAGTTATGGAAACAAATGTGTGACTCTGCCCAAAGGCTCCTGAGCGGTGGCACCCAGGGCACAAACCTGTGTCAGTCCCTGGGGCTTTTGCCAGCTGTGTGACGAGTGTTTGCAAACAACATTGCAAGGGAGCAGGAGACTGGCTGAGGCTTGTTGACAAGGCCAAAGTAATTTGGCCGGATATTGCAGATTACAGGTTCTGCTGCATGTGCCTGATGTGCTGTGCAAAAGGCACGGGGGGCCGGACCAGAGCCATCCTGCCCTCTCCCATCACCCCTGTGGTTGCATTTCTTTTCAAGTCAACGGCGAGGGAAAAGCCTCATGCTGTGCAGAGCACAGGACTCTAAGGTTATATTACCTTTCTCATTTCTTCCCAAGGGTTAGTTCCTTGCTTTCTTTGTACGTTCACTCAACAGATTTTTAGCACTTTACAGATTAATTTGCACATTTCAGAGTATGTAAATGGATATAAATTAAGTTGCAGATAATAAGAAAAGGTGAATATTCCATGCTTTGGATGTCCTGAAAAGGACTTTTGAAAGAGCAGAATATGTAGAACATAGTTTTCTGCATTTATTTATTGAGCTGGTGTAAATACAGAGAGAGCTTGATGAATATGACAATAGCAGAGCATAATTCTAAATTGATAAATTAGAAGAACAAACCATGGTAACATAATGCCCCCTATGGTTTTTAAGGGAGTATGTACATTAAAATTAAGAGGAATTCTTTCCTACATGCTTCCTCTTAATAGAATTAAAATTACATGCTATGCTCCTCAGCTGCAGATGAAAAAAATCTGGCTGCATTTTCTTAATAAAGAGGTCAGATGCTTCTAATTTAGATGCTCTAAATCTCCTCCTTCTTTTTGGAGATTCAAAGCAATTTGGATCAAAAGTGTTTTTGAGTAAAGTAATTGCATAGCTAGTAGCAGCTGAGTTAATACGTTTACATACCAGATAGCTTAATGTAGGAAGTCATCACCTAAGGAAAGACAAGCAGTCTGCCCCAGAGGGGACATGATGCTCTGTAATTGAATCCATGGCCACTTGAGGGCAACATTTTACCACACATAAGTAAACACAGCAGAATTTGACAGTAGAAACTATAAACCTGAAACAGGCACGTTTCCTCAGGACCCAGTTAAAAAAGTTACACTCACACAGCATTGTTTTCCAATGACCTCTGGACATAAGTCTTCTATCAACTGGCAATTGCACGTCTCTTTAGGACATTTATCAAGTTAGTGCTTCCTTCAGTGAGCCAACCCTTTCAAGCAGAAGCAGGCATAATGTATTGATAGGTTTGCAGAGTGGTAAGTCAGTTCAAGTTGGCTTTGTGGAATGTGATGGAGGATATGAGGTGTTACCTAGGCCCAACATTTTAGGATTGTGTCTTGGATTGTTTTGTGTTTTGAGACTTCATAATTTTGATTATGCATTTCTTCTATTTCAGTAACTTCTGAAAGTCATGATTTTCATATATTTACATCTTTGCAACCTGGGGACTGGGTGGGAGAGGAAAATACAGGGAGAAACTGGGAGTCATGCACTGGGAATAACTTATTGTGTGTTGTCAGAAAGTAATGAAAATTATTTTGGTATTCTGCTTTTAAGCTGGAATCCAACTAGTAAACTGTAGGCAGATTGATTTAGCAGTAAATACACTCAGAACTCTGGAAGACAAAACAAAACAAAAAAACACCAAACCAAAAACGACATTTCATTTCACTGATAGTTTTTGATAGTAATCCTCTTGCTACCTGTCAGATACAGCCAGCATGTCTGGAGCAGTGAGCATCCCTTCCTCACTCCTCCTGCAACAGTTATTTATTTGTTGGACTGGGACTGAAAACACAATTCACTACAAAATTTGCCACAGCTAAAGTTAAAGAAAATGGTTATTTGTTATTCAAGCTACTGGTCCATGGGCATATATACAGTTAATATTTAAAATCCATGAAAAGACATATTCACAAGGTTTGTGAATAATGAGGCAGTTTCCCTTCCCATAATGGCAGGGATCTCAAATGAGTTGTACTGTCAATGGGAGAGCAAGAGGTTGTATAGTTTTCCATAATCTATAAAGCTTCTTCAGAATCATGTCATTAGCTTTCCTGTGGTAGTGCTCAGCAGAGCTAATAATGCAATTATGGTTCATGTAGTTAAACTATGCTATTGATATTTTTTTTTTCCCAGGAGGCCTTAATTCTAGCAATTCTAATCATCTTCATTGTACAGCTGTATGGATTTCACGTATCACTATGAGGGAAATAAAATTGCAAATAAATACCATATTTCCTAATGTCTCTGTAAATGCCATATTTAGTAACCATTAACCAAATGTTGCATTCTATAAAATGTATAATTCTTTGTATAAAAAAATATAGAAGAGGCCACATTCACTTATCAGTCACCAGAAGAAACTATTGTGCTGGAGTAAATTAGAATAGAATTTAATCCATTATTTGATTATTCTAATTTTTTGCTGCTATAAATCATTATATTTTCTGGTTTTGGTATACTAACTCTTCTCCTGTCTGTCTACTGTGTTTAAACTGTAAGTATTAGAGTAAATTAGTATAATACATGCAAATTATGTGTGTGTTTATGGGGGGTGGGGTGTGAATCTTCTAACTTCCCCTTTTTTTGAATAAATCTGGACTTCTGTAATTTTACCTGATATGCAATAAGTATGAGTGCTGGCAAGCAACAGGATAATTAAGATGCTATTTAGCCTGTTATTAAGCATTAATTTCTAACATCTATTAAGGAAATACTAGATTTTTTTTTAATTTTTTTTTTTAATTTTTTTTTTTTTAATTT
>JANHGN010015660.1:9629-22522 GCA_024605025.1 Megaceryle maxima
TGCTCTAGTTGAGGATGTCCCTGCTCTCAGCAGGGGGGTTGGACTAGATGACTCTAGAGGTCCCTTCCAACCCAGACTATGATTCTATTGTGATGTATTATAACCCTTTATATGTGTTAATATTTTATTGTTGCATCATATGCATATAATTATTATTAATTTATGCAGTTGTACCATAGAGTTTTCATTATAACCTAATATATTTATTACAGTGTGCATTACAATATGTGGTATGTCATGACACAAGACCTGTTTTTGCATATTATTTGAAGTATAAGCACAGGCAAAAACCCTACAAATAAGACTATTTTTTCCCCTCAACACCTCAATTCTGACTCATTTAAACCAATGGAAGTTTTGGTGTTTCCTCCAGCAAGACCTAGACCCGGGGAAGGGGAAACACTATTTCCTTGTTCTAGGGAAGCCCACAGCTTCCCCAGGTAGTGCTGTGCTACCTTGATCTCAGTGAAGGTCTTTTTCTCTGTACAGACTTATTCTTCCTCAGGGTGTTTGCAAACAAATTCCTAGCAAGGTGGTTTAAAATGTTAACAGATGCAATAAGAGAAGCAACAAGATGAATGAAGCCTTAAGTTCTTGAGCTATAACACATAGAGGAAAGCATGTAATGGCACTTTTTGCCTGAGCACAGATGTTAGCTTGGCTGTAGCTTGTGGTGCTCATAGGGGTCAGTGCTGGGTCCAGTCTTATTTGGCATCTTCGTCAGTGACCTGGATGAAGGCAGAGCGGGGACCCTCAGCAAGTTGCTGATGATATGAAACTGGGAGAAGTGACTGATATATCAGAGCTTTGCTGCCATCCAGCAAGAGCCAGACAGGCTGGAGAACTGGGCAAAGGGGAATCAAATGAAGTTCAGCAAGGGCAAGTGTAGAGTCCTACACCTGGGGAGGAACACCAGCATGCACCAGTACAGGTGAGGGGTAGACCTGCTGGAAAGTAGGTGTGGGCAGCAAGCAAGTCCAGGGAGGTTCTCCTCCCCCTCTACTCTGCCCCAGTGAAACCACATCTGGAGTGTTGTGTCCAGTTCTCATATCCCCAGTTCAAGAGAGAGGGAAACACTAGAGAGAGTCCAATGGAGGCTACAAGAATGATGAAGGGACTGGAACATCTCTCTTAGGAAGAATGGCTGAGAGCTCTGGGGCTGTTTAGCCTGGAGGAGAGAAGACTGGGAGGGGATCTTACGAATGTTTAGAAATATCTGAAGGGTGAGTGTCCAGTAGAAGGGACCAGTCTCTTTGTCTCTTTTCAGTGGTGCCCCGTGATGAGAGGTAATGGTCACAAGCTGGAACCCAGGAAGTTCCACCTCAACAGGAGGAAAAACTTCCTTACTGTGAGGATGGCAGAGCCCAGAACAGGCTGCCCAGGGAGGCTGTGGAGTCTCCTTCTCTGGACACTTTCAGACCCCACCTGGATCTGTTCCTGTGTGGCCTGCCCTGGGTGACCCTGCTCTGGCAGGGGGGTTGGAGTTGATGATGTCGAGAGGTCCATTCCAACTTCTACCGTTCTATGATGGTCAAACAGAAGACATCTGTATTTGACTTGAAAACCCCATATCCAAGTTCTTCCAATAGTGTCCTTTGAGCTGTTGAGGGATAAATAAATAAATAAATAAATAGAAAGTATTAGCTTTACATAGCTCTGCACTACCAGCTTTTTCATACAGGTTTTTCCTGTTGACATCTTGGGCAGGATCTGTCTGCACCTGACCATGTGTATAACATGTTCTGCATCTATACTCTGGCACTTCTGACCATCAGGTTACCAGTATTGCCCACTGGGATAGATGGAACTATAGGTTTTGGAATTGTTCAAGTCAATCAGGCCTTGCTCACCTTAGAATTTACCCAATAGTGGAAGATCAACCTTGGGTGTTTGTGGTCATCTAGCTCATACGACAATGTCACTTCTTTGTATTATTCATTACAGTCCTTTATATTCTGATATTCCACTTCTTTAGGATGAAAACTGTAGCATTTCTACCAGCACATTTGCACAATATCCACAATATTTACTATTGGGATTATTGCCTGTGACATTTTTGGCTACTTATAATAGCAAATCAGACCAAGTTGAATAAAACAGCACCAGAGAACTTCCCATTTTATTTTGCATAATATTTTTTCACCATATGCAATAAAAGTGGAGCATTGTAAATATAATGGAACATGTGGCTTTTTACATGCATTGTGAAATCCATTAAATCTTATATTCTGAATGGAGAGATAATATTATAATTACTTGCATTTTTGCCCTGAGTGCACTGTATAGGTATTAGCCCATATGATTTTTCTTATTTTAAAAAGCTTATTTCATTTCCTTTCTAATTGCTGTTCTTTGTTGTTTTGATTCTTTGTTTGCTTTTTGTTTGAGTATAAACTAATTTATGAAAAAGAAATGCAAACATTTATTCTCAAATTCATTGTATCTGATATATTCAACATTCCTAATGCACTGAATTTTTCCACGACCAGCTCTGAATTCTAAGCCACGAGACCTAAGGTCTTTTTAGGGAAAAAAAAAAAAACAAAACAACCAAAACAACAAAAAAACAAGCAACCGAACAGAGAAAGTCTTTTAAATGAACACTAATCTCAAATATTAATTACCTGTAGCTATCCAGAGATAGTTTCAGACATTCACGCAGGTGGAGAGAGGTTGTTCATGTCACCTTCCTGTAATTATATGAAGACGGGAGTGGAAACCATTGACACATGGCAAATGAAACTGATCTTGAAGAGGGCACTGTTATAAAGAATCAGTGAAGTATGCACCACTAGGCTTTGACCTTCATGCAGCAGGAGGCAATGAAACAAAATTCTTTGATTTAGGAGAGAGTTTTAAAAAGGGAATTAGATAGTTTATGAATCACAGAGGGCCAGGATTGCAGCTATCACTGCTTGGGTGCACAAGAAGATAAGGTTGTAAGGAGCCTTCCCTTTCCTCGCCTCACTCTTGGTCCTTGGACTTTGTGGATGTGAAGGATCAACTAGAGATAAAGGACTGGAAACTCTAGGGAGTGTAGAAAAAGGTAATTGTCCTTGCATTTTCTGGGCTAGATGACAGAACAAGGTCAGTGAGGAGGCAGCATAGTGGATGAGAAAGAGGTCTGTGTCACCTTTACTTTAACTGCTCTAACAGCATTTTCAATACCCACGGACTTCCAAAATTCCTACCCCATCTTAACCCAAATCTAGAATGTCTCCCACGGCATGTGTGGTTCAATACTATATTTCAAACTGGGCTGAAGCCTTTGGGGAGTCTGTGAACTACAAAAGGTAGCTAAGAAAGCTAAACCTGCTTTCAGTAAACTTAGAGAATTTGGGTAATTTCAAGACTGAAGAAGAAGAGATTGACAGAAGAGATTGACAACTAAAATCCTGTCCTAATACTTAGCAGTTCAAAATCTGTAGGCTGCCTTTTCCTTTTCTTCCCTAGCACCTATTCAGTTCTGTCTATCTCTGGAGCACAATGGTAAGATGTTCAGATTCTCTTGCAGGTCTCTAGAGGCAGCCATCCTGCTGACTCCCTGTCTCTTCTTTCAAGGTTGTCCCACTTCTTGTGAGCAATAGCAAGGCATTGATGGACTGGAAGTTTCTGGCTGTAAGGTGGGAACATAGATGATTGCTGAGGAGTTCTCCACGGTTCAAATGTGTATTTGTGGAGAGTTGCAACATACAGCAGAGCAGCACTGAGCTGGAATCTGAGCAAAGAGTGAGGGTTGAGTTGGGCAGACAGCAGCCAAGCGAGTGAATTACAGGAAAGATCACCGTCAAAAATGGTCTTCAATCTTCTTCTAATTATCAGCCTTGTCGTTAAGCTAGAATGCACACTTGCTTACATGCCATGCCTCTCTTAATGTTCTTTGCTAGACCTGTGCCTTGTACAGGGAGAAAGAAGTCTTTGCTAGTCCCAACACAAACCAGGAGTGAATAACAATCAGCAATTTATTAATTCGCTTCTCAGGGGATGAGTTAACTCACCAAAATGTCATCACGACAGTGGAAATACCACAGCAAGGCTCACTGTGCTTATCATCAGTTACTGATTTTTGTATGTTGTAAATTTACAGCCAGGAAGGAACATGGCAGGGTGAAACCTTAGGAGGATAACGTGTCATCAGGTTGCATTTAGATTAGACTAGAATGGGCATCTCATCAGCAGTGTCCATATTTCAGATGGCATCCCTCTCTCCAAAAGCTCTGTGCTAAGTTCTTTCTTTGTTTCCTCTCTTGGCCATTCTAGATACTTTGCTGTACGCCCCCATAAGATGACAAACCTCTTTACTTTATTTGGCATTGCATGACATTTTAATGAACTGAAGTTTGCCTTGCTTTTCAGACATTAGAAACAGTGTTTGCCTCTGTGACTTCCCCTACAAATGTTCCACCAATTGACAAATTCTCTACCTGTACGGGATAGGTCAGACCCTTAAAGCACTGTGTAGTTATGTCTGCTTTGGTTATGCCCATTTTACTTTCACACTTGACGTGGATATCCTGCTACTGAATGCTCCAGCACTTCTTTCCCCATCGGTTCTTAACTACAACAATAAACAACCCAGCACATTCAAAATGCTGCAGTCAGAGAGGAACATATAAATATTTCATCACGCACTGACTCTTAGAAAAATGTGAACAAATTAAGGCTCTCGTGTCTCGCTTGTGAGATCAGTATTTTATCTTCTCTCTATTAAAAAAGTAATAATCAAAGAAATGCTGTAAACTAACATGAGGTCTCCTGAGCAACATGCAGCATGTCATTAGTCTGCTATTTATATCACACACACAGCCCCAGAAGTCATGGTATAAGGAAAGGGTATGTGATAATTAGTGCCGGAAGAGTATTGAGTTCAACGTGCAAATGAAACAAATACTAATCATCCAGATGGTGTCATCTCTCCAGAGCTCCACTCTGACTGAGGATTATTAATCTTTCTTTTTTTTTTTTTTATTTTTTTATTTTTTGTTCTTTTTAATGCAATCCACAGAAAAATAAATGCAGAGGATTATGAGGCAATACAGTATCATTTATTACTGCTGTTAATGAGTTGTGTGATGATGCCTGGAGATAAAAGAGAACAGGGAGCAGGTCCCTCCTGTGCGGAAGTCTGTACAAATACAGAGGTGGTCCCAGCTAAGCATCGTGAAGGGGATCACAGGCAAAGTGGCTTAGACACAGAGCAAAGGATATCTGAAGTCCCTGCCACACGATTAACATTTTGTGACAACCTTTTCGCCTCCATCATTTTAACCCCTCCCCTCCCTTTCACAACTTCTCACCCTTCTAACTTTTCTTCCTCTTCTCTAAAGTTCTGCTTCCAGCCTGTGACCTTGGATTTCTGCAAGAATCCTGATTATGTTCCCTTCTCTTCTCTTTCAAAAGCTCTTTCAAAAACAGCACTTTTCCAACCAATTCCTTCCTGCTTCACAGAATCCACAAGCCCATTAGCAATTTATAGCACTGTATAAGTATATGATCGGAGTCATCTGTGAGGCTAAAGTCTGCTTTTAGAAACCAATATTCTGCTCTTGCTGAAGTCAGAGAAGTAACATGGTTTTTAATGAGGGCAGATACTGATGCATGTTCTTTTCTATATTTTCAGACACTTTAAAGCCAGACTTAACACCTCCTACAGTGATATACTACCATCAACAAAATGTAGGGTAGAATTTCTGTTGCCCTAAATTCTGTGTCAGCTTGAGGTTTATTTGTCCCTAACTAAAACTGAAGATGCTATTAATACTGTTGTTGTTACTATTACTATTAACAATATACTCCCTGTATTCTCCTTTTTGTTGGCAATAGTACTGATATCTTCAGTAGGGGTTACCTGATGCCATGTAAGACCCAAAACTCAGTTCCTCAATCAGAACTGGCACTTGTAATGAGTGTTAATTTTTACTATGAGACAACTTTTTTTAAAAAAAAGTTGGGAGTTTTTTTGGTTGTTGTTGCTCTTCTTGTTCATCCATTTAGAATAAGATTTAAAAAACTGTATGGGACTGACTTCAGTCACTTGTGACCACATTACCCACATACAACTCCACTGCCATCAGATATACACTTAAACTGATGCAAACAAATGGATAATCAGCTGCATAAGAGTCACATGTTGGTTGAGGAGACCAGAATTTAATTTTCTACCATGCAAAAGGTTTACCCTGCCCAGAGGGGGCCAGTACCCTGGGCTTTTGAGATGAGGTGCCACAGGAAGCAGGGGAAAGAGGGGAGCTGTTTGCTGGCTGTTTTCTTTCACTGCGTACTTTTGCCAGACCAATAGGCTTCCCAGTCTTTAGAGGCTCCGATTTTCAATACTTTATCTGTAAAATGAGGATATGTTATTTCAGGAGGCGTTGCAGTAGTTGAGGCCCCATCCCTGGAGACATTCAAGGTGAGGCTTGATGAGACTCTGAGCAACCTGCTCTAGTTGAGGATGTCCCTGCTCTCAGCAGGGGGGTTGGACTGGATGACTCTAGAGGTCCCTTCCAACCCAGACATTTCTATGATTCTATGATCATCAGTTGCTGTGACTTTCAAACATGGAGAGGCTGTAAAAGACTTACAGAGGAAGACAAGAAGAGCAGTTTCTCAACACCTAGGTCTTGGTAGGCTCTCAGCCAAATTGCCTCTATGAATTAAGCTCCCGAGCTTCCTGTACAATGACTAGGGAGAGATTAATAACTGATTCCCCAAAGCTACCCTCCCAGCTGAGATAGAAGCAAGAATTTCTGAGGACACATCTTTTAAATCCCTCTGTTCCCTGGATCTGAAGTGCTTTCAGTCTTCAGTCATTCTTAGGCTTCATCAGGCAATTACCTCTTACTGGGGAGACAACTGGAGGTGGCCCAGCTGTGGAGCCCCAACCTTGAGGCTGCAGCTGGTTCTGTGCATATGCCAGTTGTTACTCAGAAAAGACAAGAAGAGGTGATATTTTTTAACATGCAAAACTTCCAGAAGAGTACTAGACATCAATTTGAATATCCCTCTTAGTTTGGATGCTTTTCTAATGTGGGGAGGAATTATTACCTGGGGGCTTCCTCCCCAGAGCGCAGGCGCTCTACGTAGCTCTAGGACAGTGCATTCCTCTGCTTATAATGTACATCATTAGCCCTTGGGTCTGGGGAACGAAGAATTGGCCAAACCAGTTTACTGTTGCTGAAGAGCAGTGCAGTGAACTGTTCATCTTGTCAGCAAGCACAGGAGTACAAAAGACCGGTGAGGTTACTGCCACTCTCCCAGAGAGACTGTTATTCTGTGCCAAGCTTTGCTGCATCTATTAGGTACAGTTGCATTTGGTCATGTGAGGGGCTGAACTACCTCTGTTCACCAATGAGGTTGTGGAAGTTGCAGGTTATTTGGAGGTGAGAGCTGGAAAGGCTGATTTTTCATGGCCATGTGCTGCTTTGTCCATCATTTGCATGAAGAACAGTCTCTCCTAAATGTCCAGAAACTGATTTGTTTCTTTGGGTGGGTTTTTGTTGTTTGTTTATTTATTTATTTATTTATTGTTTGGTTCTGGTTTTGGTTTTTCCTTCTTGTTGTTGTTTGGTTTGCTTGGTTTTTTTCTGCAAAAGAAAGGATGAGGAATTCAGTGAGTGACAGCCTACAATGTGCGGGTCTGAGATTCCTGTCTCTGCTCCAGATAGTATGGCAGAGGGCCTACCTATATGGGTATGGATCCAAATGCTGGGCTACAGAGCACTTTTTTTTCTTCTTTTGCGGAAAAACATACCAGTGTTTCATCACAGTGTCTAATGGTGCCAGTATGACAGGTTGGGGAAATCAGGCTTTACTGCAATCTTGCCAGAACCTCAAAAATCAAGTGCTTCAGAGTGCAAAGGGAAAAGCAGTAGCTACCTCTTTGCAATAGCGTATCTTCAGCAAAAGCAGGCATCCATCGAGTCAGTGAGCTGACTTTCAGTAGTGGTAGCAGAGTGAGGACACCTTGCACACCCACAAGCAGCACAAGGCTGGTTTTCCTCAGCTTGGCATCTCAGCTCCACTGTTGGTAAAATGGGTGCGTTGCTTTTGTTCATCAGTATGGGACTGGGAAACAAAAGACACCCAGCTGCCATTCTTTTTCCCCTTGCAATATAAGCAGAGCAGAACATAACACCTAAAATTCACATCCTCGTGGCTTTCAGGAGAGCTACCCTCAGGTCTATCTATTCTGTCAGCTCTGGAGGAGTCAGTGAGATGGGACAGTTGTGCTATGTTTGGCCATTACCTCGTTTCTTTCTTTTTTGTTTTGCTTTCTTTTCAACCATTTGCTGCCTTCAATCTCTTGGAGCTTCATATGTCAGGAGCAGGAAATAAGTGGGGCATACGATTTTCCTTTCAGCATTGTTCAGGCAATGACAGGATGCAGCACAGATGGAATAAGCTTGTTTGTACTGAATGCGCTGGATTTCAGATAAAGGACAGCTTCACTCCTCTTGAACAACACCCTCTGTCCTGGTGTCTTGAACAGGTGCCATGAGCTCCACTCCAAGATTAGCCATAACCTGCAGGCAAACAACTTTCTGAAACAAAATAGCATTGAAAGAGAAGTCCTAGGTTGTGTTGTGGTTTGTTTTTTTTTTCCTTCTCTCTCTCTCCCCCCCCCCTTTTTTTTTCTTTGTTTTTTCTTTATTTTGGATTTCCCATGTACAACTGAGATAAGAGTGCTGTATCTTGCTGGTGCAGCCACATGTAAAAGAGCTTAGTAGGAGGTTCTGCCTTAAGTACCCTACAAGTATCTCAAAATTGGGGTTCTCTTAGAGATGAGTACACCCAAGGGATGTAAGATTCACTGTGGAACCCCATTCATTGAGGACTCCCACCCTCTCAACCAGATACCTCCAGTCCAGGAAGGAGTCTCTCTAGTAAAGCCTCATAACCCATCCTTCAATCTGTATTCCATTGACCACTGTCTACCCCTACCTATATATTATACAAAAACCTTGAGAGAGAGGCCTTTTTATTTCTGCATGTAGATTACAACAAATACCATCAGGGTATTTACAATCAGGGTGAACACAGATTCCTCACAACACAGACTCCCTTCTTTCAAATGCCTTCTCAGTGCTCAAGAGCAGACATAAAGGCAAGCGAAACAGGAACATAGAATTCTTTAGGTTGGAAGAGACCTTCAAGATCATCAAGTTCAACCGTTAACCCAGAACTGCAAAGTCACCACTAAACCATGTCCTGAAGTGCCATGTCTACACATCTTTAAATACCTTTAGGAAAGTGCCAAAATGTGATTTGACAGATTCTTGGAAAAAAAGTTCATTGACTGCTATTAAATACAGCTATATAATAAATATAATATACAGATCCAGGACTCAGATAGAGAAATACTTCAAATACTGTTTCCTGGGATTTGGAAAGGTTCATCAGGAGACATGTCACCCTTCCCTTGTCTTCTTTCCTTCACCAGATGTCAGGAACAGGTTACTGCTTTACTAGGCTATAGTTTCACTAAGAAGAATCTTTTTTTGGTGTACAGTGCATCATAATCACTCCAGTGATTCCATCGGTTTCGCTACATTAATGATGACGTTGAAACAGAATACTTGGTGTTACTTGCTTTCACAGAAGAAATGTTAAAGCAGAAATTCAAGAATGGTTCTTTTTCCACCCACTTCTTTCCATGATAGCTACTTATGTTACTGTGTCTTGATTAGGAAATAACTGCACAGGCTGAAGTCAAGGAAACACAGAGTTATGAGATAAAGCTTTATTTCCTAGAAAATCTAGTCGAATGCTCTCAGTCTTTGCAGGAATTCTGCTGTGCAGATATCTGTACTCCTGCTGACATGCATCAGGCTTTTGCAATACGCAGCAGCACCTCCTTCACTCTCTCTGTTTCACCACTGGGTTCAGTTTGTTAATTAAGCAAAGGCGTGGACAGAGAAGTGCCTGTGACTCACCCTCACCACATAACAATAGGAAAGGTGATGGTTTCATGCTGGTCCTTACCCTGAAGAGTAATGCCTTATTGTATAGACCTAGGAGCAGACTTGAAGGTAGGGTTCCCATGATACCTGCAAAGCATATGACAGGCAGATGTGCTTGCTCAGAGTGGCCAGGTAAGCCCTGATGAGAATTCCCATAATAGTTATCTTGTATCTCTCTAGCATGAAAAGAAGAACTGACTGGCTTCCGTAACAAAACTAATCTTAGCCCTTTGCCCTTCTTTCTGTTGCCAACATGTAAAAAGGTTCAAAAATAAGACTTGGACCATGACAGTAAGATCAATCTGCCTTCCTCATTGGGAGACAGGTGGAGAAGGGGCATAGGAAAAAGAACAGGAGCTTAGAGACCCTGGTCAGACACACTGCTGATGTTGGAGACATGATCTAATAAACAGGTTATTCTTCAGTACACTCTACCCTTTGGCCACTGGGCCTCTCAGAGCCTACGTGCTTCAATTAATCACCTTCTGTGCCTCTTATGCTGGTTTGGAGTGGCTTCTGCCTCAGCCCAGGGGACAAGGAGACACAGGGGTCAACTGACCTGCCCAGTGTTGCACTTAACAAGCCCTTAGCAGACTTGGTGAAGGGATGCATTCCCGCCAGCACAGGTGCTCTCTGCCTTCCCTACAGATCCAGAATAAAGTCAAGAATACACTAAAGTCAGTGGAAGTCTTTCCACTTACTCCCTCTGCTCTGGAGATTTCAATTTCAGTAATTAACACAAGATGGATAAACAGTTGTGGCGGTAATAAAGGAAAGTAAGAGTCACTTTTGCTTTCCCATCCTCTTGCTGAACAGATTTTTACTACTCCTTGCTTCTTTCTATTCCAACTTCTGGCATCCATGTAGAACATCTGCTTTGAATCATTTTGGAGCATAAACACAGGAAGCTGAAGTACCTCAGTGAAATGAACATGGTATAACAAAAGAACAGCAGTTGGGGGGGTTAGAAAAAGCAATGGTCTGACAAATTTTCACTTATCTTCAGAAGGATTGTGAGATGTGAAAACTCAAAAGAATCCCCTATTGTCACTTGTGCAGCTCATGGGTATTTTGCAGGCCTCAGTGAGTGCCTGTTTATCCTGGAATGATAGGAACATAGGATAACTCAGGAAAGGAGACCAATGGAGGTTATCTAGTTTAACTTAAACCAGCGTCAACTATGTTGTCAAACTCACGATCCTTAAGAGGTTTTTTTCCCAAGATATTTAGGTCTTTAAAATCAAAATTTTACAATGTGTCTACATACTTCTGTATTCTCTGTGAGTTTATTAAACTGAGGTTAGATGGTGAGGTTTTCTGCAATAGCAGACTTGAGAGAATGACTCAGAACTCTTCCAGGTCTAGTCCCTGTGACTCACAAGAAGGAAACAAGTGACAACTAGTCTTGAAATCCTGCATCTTAGAAAAACCCTGGGAAGAAATCCGCTGTGCCTAAATGATTATTGTCACCCAGGACACTTCTATTCTCTTAATTTCTTTTTCCTCCCATGACAGAATGATCAAATTAGACACCTTAATTACATGGTGTGAAATCTACCCTGTGAAAGACCTGAGCCTGGCAGATTTGGTTCATAGAACAAGAGGAAATGGCCTGAAGTTGAACCAGGGGAGGTTCAGGCTGAATATCGGGAAGAAATTATTTACTGAAAGGGTTGTCAGGCATTGGAACAGCCTGCCCGGGGAGGTGGTGGAGTCACCATCTTTAGAGGTGTTTAAGAGCCAGCTAGCTGTTCTGCTCAGGGACTTGGTTTAGTGGTTTTGATAGGGCTGGGAATAAGCTTGGACTTGATGATCTTGAAGGTCTCTTCCAGACGCAACAATTCTATGATTCTATAACTCACAACAGTTCTTCTCATGGCGAGAAACTAGCATCTACAGTTTTTCTGAAGACTACAGTATGGAGTTGAGGGACTCCTTAAACCAGAAAGGCTGAGAAAAATCCCAAGTCTATTGCTTTAAATATCCCAAATAAATTAAATGTATTTGCCCATGGGAAAAATAAAGCAAAACACTTACATGGCCTTAATTGTTTTAAAGAATCCCAGGGGTATAAATACTAAAAGTTGCATGTATATAGAGAGAACAGAATTACTTTTTCTACTCCCAACCATTTCTCTAAGTTTAGGTACCAGAGCTCAGGCACTTGGCTAGGCGTAGCATCTTACAGTAATTAGATAAATGAACTTATCTCATGCTTGCATAAGATTTTATATTAAGTGGCTGAAAACAGGTAACAAACTACTTCCACCTGCAAAAAATATCTTCCTCCCCAATAAAAGACTGTATATGCTTTATGATTTTTCTAAGGCAAAATAAATTCTTTTGTGAGAGGTGTGGGGCCCTGGGGCCCAGTTCAGTGGAAGAGTGTTGTTGTATTTGGTTCAAAAGATTGATGCTCCAAATGGAAAAGAGAGATCGATGACAGGAACCTGAACAGCTGCCTTCAAATTACTCAATGCATGTTGAATTTGTAGATGTTGAATTCCCTTTTGGATGCAGGTTTAGCCTTTGCTGCAGAGATGGTTAAGCAAGACAGAGCACATATTTAGGTCAGCAAATGGAAGACAAGGAAGGGTCTTGCAGGAGAAGCAAGGACAAATATCAATCACTAATACAAGAAATAAATGTAGTCCTATAACATGAGGGCATCAAGGGATAAAGTTTATATTTATAGATAATAATTTTAAATCTGTTCCTAAAGCAATCTACTTCTTCCATCCATATTTGGAGGCACTTAAAAGTTCACAAGCATGACTGTTTTCAGTCCAAATATCTCACGAGCCTGCAAGTTCTATCTCTGAGAAAATGGAGGAGTACTTACTTTTCTTGCTGGTTTTTTTTTTTTTTTTTGGTTTTCCAGTTCCTCTTCTCCTTCACAAACAAGCCTCACTGGGATTCGGAAATCCCGCGTTC
>JANHGN010015660.1:22622-33791 GCA_024605025.1 Megaceryle maxima
CTGGTTTTTTTTTTTTTTTTTGGTTGAGCAGTTCAACAGCTGATCAACAAACAAGCTTCACTGGGATTCGGAAATTAGGCATTTCTCCCCTCATTTTTCTCTGCTAGGAGATTCTTGTGAAAAGTGTTGTCAGAGCATAACCAACATACCAGATAAGAGTGACACATAAAAAAAATTAATTAATTGCAGCTTAACCTGCCTTAACCTGCTTAACCACCCTGCTTTAAAATCTAGTGGTCATATTGGGAGACTTGGTTTCAATTTATTAATCAGGAGGACAGGCCTCAAAGACCTCCTGGCAAATGCTCTGACTCCCAGGAGCAGGGTATGCTGGGTGGAAAGGTGCTGCAATCCTGCCACTGTACAGCAAAAGTGAAATAAAAGCTCTTTTTAGCTAAGAAAAGAGCATTAATGGGAATAGAATCGTGTAGCCCAATAGTTAGGGAAGGGAGAGAAGGGGCATTTCCCCCACCCCCCTTCACTTCTTCTGAAAAGGGAAGAAAGTTGAAACATTTAATCTCTTCTGTAGTAGTAAAGAAAATTGGACAAGGCTGTTGTCTGGCTACAAAACCAGGATGTAAATCTATGGTGCAAGAACAGGATGGCCTCACTTGTGTTGTCTATAGAGAGCAGTTATTGGCTTATGCTATTCCTCATTGCCATGTCCAGGCATCATCCAGAAGATGTTTAGATGTACCCACCAAAGCTATTTTAGAGAAAATAACACCAGTTAAACATTATGGCTAACTGCATGCTTGTGTTTGAGAGTGTTCCTTGGCCCAGTAGAGTTTATGGTTCACTGCCAAAAGAGGCTGACATTCAGAGTGTCTTGTGCCCCAAGCAAGAGGGACTAAAATTTATAAAGCCTGAGAAAGCCCATCACCATTTTTAGGTCATAACAAGTGGAAGTTAAGCTTTCTGGAACATTTGTGTGATAGGGCTTCTTTTATTGGAGGGAGGGTATGGAGGCACCAGCCTTAATTCCTACTCACAGTTATAGCAGTGGCTAGGAAAGAGAACTGCGAGTCAAAAAGGAGGTTCCTTCTTAAAGTTTATCATTTTATTTGGCTCTGTAGCTTTCTCAGCATTAAATCTCATTTGGCGGGGAGAAGTGCCTTCTCACAGATGTACGTTTTATAATGGGCATTTCAGAGTGCAAGGACTAAAGGAAAGCATTTCTGTCTTAAGTACACTCATCTCTCAAATGACCAGTCAGCATATGTAGACAGAATATTCAGTTACTGTAATTTAGTACACTACAGAACATAGAGTACTGAGAAGCAGAAGTCAATAAGAATATTTAATAAACAGAAGAACGGGAAGGCTACACCGAATTATCGCCAGCTTGTTATCCTTACGGGTCCTATTCTATCCAATTTACTCTCCTTAAAAACTCATTTTCCTTTATTTCAGTAAGGCACTCAACCTTCTCCGCCATTCACAGCGATTGCCTCTTCAGAAAATAGACAGGGGAAACAGAGAAAAACACAGGCTGAGGAGAAATAATGTAACTGAAGCAAAGACTGCAGTGGCACAAGTGGAGGTAGAGCCACTCAGCTTTACATGAGGGGCTGTTGATCGAATCCTTGAATCTTTCCAGGGCTTCCAGCATTCTGCATTTTGCACAATTTACTGATGTGTTCACATCAAAGCAGACCTACCTTCTCCCTTTTTTTATCTTTCTTTGGGTTTTTGTGGTTTGATTTGGTTGTTGTTGCTGTTGGTCGTTGTTGTTTTTGTTGTTGTTTTGTTTGTTTGGGGGGTTTTGTTGTTTTTTATTTGGTTGTTTGGTTTGGCTTGCTTTGGTTTAGAATTGACCTTTCTCGGAGCAGTAGAATGTTAGCCTTTAACCATTCTGTTACTGTGCTAATCGCTTAAAGTTGGAAAGACAGTTAAAAAAAAAAAAAAAAGAGATAAATAAATTATCCACCCCTAAAAAAAAGGATAAATTTTTAGGTCCATTCTGTTAGCTCAGAGCCACAGTGTCAGCCTTACTCAGTTTCTGGGCTACCATGTTCATACTACAATGATAACAGATGAGGACAAAGGAAATTTACTAGTAATTGCAGTGGGGATTTCCAATCTCAGTGACGGCATGGGAGGTCACGAAACAGACCTCAGGACCCATCTGTTAAGTCTGGATTTGTGCAAGAAAAGCAGACAGAAGCATTGTGAATTCAACAACTCTTCATCTCTTCAATGCCTGACTTGCTTCCCCAGTGGAATTGCTCACCTTGGCCTTTGGAAGGCTGGTCAGACATCTGTGCTGCAAAAAAAAAATGGCCCTGCAAGGTTGAAACACCAGCCAAACATCAGAGCAACATTGCTTCCCTCACCTAAAGACCCAGCCAGTAAGGTCATTTTTTCTGTTGCTCTGGAGTGTTCAGTAGATTTAACCACTGACATGTGCTTACTCTCCCCAACGCATTATATATATATTCAGGAAAAAAGTGTTTCTGCAAAAAGTAAGTCAGCCACATGATTAACACTAGTTGCTTGAAAATGTATAGGTCTAACTTGGCCACAGGTTTGCACCCACATGAAGGAACTACATGGATAAATAGGAACTTTTACTGACAGCTGTCGCTGGATTAACTTGAATTGCTATAAAGCCAGGGATTGAACACACATATTAAAGTTTTTCTTTTAGATTCATATAGACTTGGCTCCCTCTCAAAGCTGATTCTTGGTCATCTTAGAGAGAAAAAAGAATCTGTCTGTGAAGCAGAAGGAACATATTTGACTCCTGTACTTTGGGTAGACACCAGTAAATCCTCATGGTGCCGTCCCAAGGTGTCCTCTAAGGACTGCCACCCCACTACCACAGCACAGAGGTGCACCCAAACAGTATGTGAATGTATCCTGTGCTGTTACTGCTGTGGAAACAAGGATCTGTATTTCTCAGTACCTTCTAATTAGAAAATGTGGCCATTAGAGTTCACTGTTCACATTTTCTGCCTAGTAAAATTTTTGTATATTCAGGTAAATACATAAAGTGGGGCATTTTGGAGGGTGTGGTCTTTTCCTCTCGCTATCCATTTGCCCCCTGGAGTTGGGAGAAATCCTGGGACTCAGTGGTGAAGAAAGCAATGATAACTCTCCCTTCTGCCTTAGCTGACGTTACCTGAAACCTCCTGACCAGACAGCGAAGAACCAGCAACAAGGGAGTTTTGCAAAGTGACCCTGAGGATGTTATACACCCTTGGGCTAAATGTGACCAGAAGACTGGACTGCATCACAAAACTTCATGTTGCATATCAGGAGGGGATTTAGTTATTCAGAAATAGCTTTTAGAAAGATGTAGCTCCTTTTGCCTGCAGCAAATGAAGAAGTAGATCCACAGGCTCTGTGGATGAGCCTCCAAAAGAAACAGATCCTAGGGCAGTCCTGAGTTTGTAGATGTGAAGCCCCAGCTCAAAGAGAAATGTGAAATCCTGTGCTATGTAGACAGAGCCTATCCATTTGCCTTTGTGTGTAGGGAGAGATGAGGACAGAGATGAAAAATCTGTATGATAAGAAAACCTCCACCTTCCCCTGAATCACTTCAGCTCCCCATGCTGAGCTACTCTTGCACAGTAAATTTGTTTTATTATTGGTTTTCTTTCCTGCACTCTCCCTTCTCTGTCTCTTTCTTTCTTTCTTTGTCTTTTTTATGAAACACAACATTTCCCATTACTTTTCCTTGAGTTCTCACATAATTTTTTCTAACCTGTTGTCCTGACTGACCTGGCTTTCCTGGCTGGAAAGTGAGCTTTGTTACGCTTCAGGACACTGATCGCGAATGAAGAAGTGAGCAAACCCAGCTCACACCAAATTGCACTTTCACTTCAAGAGTAAACTTGTCATAGATCACTTTTTTCTTTCTCCAACCTCTGCCTTTTTAATAATGCTGGTCAAAACCCCACCCATTCACAAGCTAGTCCAAGTGTACACCTAACATCGAGGTGCACCTTCTCAAAACCAAGATGCTTTAGAACTGCCAATTTGTTGTAAATGGAACACTCATCTTTTATAGTTCAAGGCTTTGAACCAGTGAAGTCGGTGTCAGAAAACAAAAAAATCAGCCTCATAGATCTGAAATGCATTTTTCCACTGTGATGATCAGCAGCACTGAGAGTTTTGGCTATGGTTTGCGGTGGAAACCTGCATTCTTATATGGGCTCACATGGTATGGGCAGACAACAGCATTTAAATAAATCCAGATGTAATAGTATGAGACAGTTATTGGATAATAGCATCTGCTCTCAATACATAACCCTTATTACAGCTAATGGGAAATACACACGCACACATGATTATGGGGAAGATACATCATGCCAGGACCAACAGGTTTCATCTGCTGTTGTCAGGGCTGAAGTTTTTCAAATTTAGCTGTAATAAGACAGAGCTCTCCATGAAGGAAAAAAACCAACCCAACGCTTTGCATTCCAGCATTTTCTTGTTAGAAGATAAGCACAGGAATGCTTAGGCTGTGCCCAGTGGGCTCAGGGATATTTATTGGATCAACCAGAACAATAAATGTCATATTATCACTCAACGTGCAAACTGCAGCTATGCTTACCTACTCTCCCATGGCTTATCATCACTACTGTCTTAATAAGAGCAAATAGGAACCACTTCACACACGCACACACTTAATTCATTCATTAATTAAAAAGTGGGGGAAAAAAAGCTACTCATTAAGCAACAATAGAGCTACATTCACTTCCAGTGGGTTTAATGGAAAACATTCCATGGACTACAGCAGAATTAGGATTTGGTATGTATTAAAATAACATTCACTGCCAGTGGGTTTAATGGAAAACATTCCATAGTCTTCAGCAGGATTAGGGTTTGGTATGTATTAAAATAACTTAATAGGCAAAAGAGAGATTGTTTTCCAAGCGGGAGAAATCTGCTTGTAAAGGTCTGCCCTGTTTCCACTTGCTGGGTGAAATTGGCGGCACCTCCAGACTGAGAAGAGTCTGTAGAAGAGTCACTAAGCCTACACTTGGTAGACATACTAATATGTATGGGAGGTTTATTTTTACATAAACATTACACTGAGAAGGAGTAAAATCTTGCACAGCTTTGAAACCACCTTCTCTGGCAGATACTTTATAGGCAGCAAAGTTGCATGTCTCTGCTCGTGGAGGTTTGAATCTTTCCATTTCTTTATTAATTTTTTTTTGTTTCTGAATATATCTTTAGAATTCTAGTTTTATTCTAGAAGAATTTTGTTGTTTGTTTGTTAGAGGATTGCACTGTCACATTTTGAACAAGGAAACACCTTGAGCTGCTTGTGAAGAGGCAAGTTGAATAGTCTCTGCCTCCAAGAATGAGTAACTTGGCTTTGAAATGCTGCCCTAAATTGAAGAATGCAAAAAGGGAGAGAAATAAACATCGGTGACATTCAGAAACCTGAGTGGTTGTTTATGCTGTGAAAACAGTGTCAGAATAATAGCTATAACAATATGTACTTTTTTTTTTTTCCCCATATCAAACTTTTTCATGTTTTAGGAGTCAGTGAAAGGTTTTAGTTCTGTGGCCTTACTGAAATCTCTCAAATTTTGTCTTCACAGAATCATTAAGGTTGGAAATGACCATCAAGATCATCAAGTCCAACCATCTACTAAACATTATCAGGAGCACTAAACCATGTCCTGAAGGGCCACATCTGGATGTTTATTGAACCCCTGCAGGGATGGTGATTCCACCCCCTCCCTGGGCAGCCTGTTCCAAGGCCTCACCACTCTCTCAGCAAAGAAATTTTGCCTCATATCCAACCTAAACCTCCCCTGGGGCAACTTAAGCCCATTGCCTCTTGTCCTATGACCAATTACCTGGGAGAGGAGACCAACACCCACCTCACTACAACCTCCCTATAGGGAGCTGTAGAGAGCAGTAAGGTCTCTTCTCAGCCTCCTTTTCTCCAGACTAGTTTTAAACTGCAGTGCAGGGAAACTCATTTCTGTTAAAAGTCCATCATCAGAGAATGAGGATTACAGCACATTTAATTGATTCTGATATAATCAGACTACTTTTTTAGCCCCCTTTCCTAATCCCAGAAGGCTTTATTAAAAATGTTTTCAGAGTCAGCATAAAGTATACTGCACTAAGTCTATAACAAACAAGAAACTTTATCTCTTAACCTTTCAATGTCTGCCTATGTCTGAAGGGAAACAGCTTTGGAAGATCTCTGATGCTGAGCACCCACTTTTTCTTTCCCAGTTCCCAGCATAGTACTAGGTAATCTAAAGAACTAGAGAACAGTAGAGACAGACATCAACACACACAAGTGAGTTAGACTCAAAAGACCTGCTTGCAAACCATGATTTCACTATGCATAAGTGGAAATAGAAATGGTCTCCTAGTGTAACAGACAATCCAACAGTTTTATATTGGGTAAGAGATGGGATTAGCTCAGCAGAAGTACAGCTCTATGCAAACAAATGTGAGCTGACTGCGTGTTGGTATTTATTGATGCAGACATATTTACAAATTCATACCTTTTATGAAGCCAGACACAGGATAATTATTACTTGCTTGCAACAGAAAATAATAAATATCAATATATGTAGGTATATAAAGTGTAAACAAATATGCTCCTTGGAGGGTTATCTGCTGACTTCTTTATTATAATCCTCCATTTTAACAATAATTAATCAAGGAAAAAGCTTTATGTTGCATCCAGACTCTGGCCATCTTCAAGTTCTTATCTTAAAGCTGTCTTGCAAAGTTATGAGCACCATTTGCAAAAGAATTAAAAGAGTAAGTGCCTTTAATGCCATTCTCAGAAGTGGTTTAGTCTCACAGCCTTAATGGTGCGAAAGCTAACACATAACTTCCAAGTCACCAGTCACTTCTTGCTACATGGGCCCCAGGCTCCCTCTCTGATACTCACCTGTGTCCCTCAGAATCACAGAATCATAGGACGGCAGGGGTTAGAAGGGACCTCTGGACGTTGTCAAGTCCAACCCCCCTGCCAGAGCAGGGTCACCCAGGGCAGGCCACACAGGAACAGATCCAGGTGGGGTTTGAAAGTCTCCAGAGAAGGAGACTCCACAACCTCCCTGGGCAGCCTGTTCTGGGCTCTGCCATGCTCAGAGTAAGCAATTTTTTCCTCCTGTTGAGGTGGAACTTCCTGGGTTCCAGCTTGTGACCATTACCTCTCATCACAGGGCACCACTGAAAAGAGACAAAGAGACTGGTCCCTTCCACTTGATGCCCACCCTTCAGATATTTGTAAACATTCATAAGATCCCCACATGCAACATGTCAACACATGCAGCATTTCAACACCTAGGTAATATTTGCAAGGTCCTTTGAGGACTGACCATGAATGATTTTATAAGATCTAGTGAAAAAAACATGGCAAACCTTTCTCATTGTTCCAAAAAGAAAGCAATTTCTTAAAAGCCCTACTATTCTCACACTAAAAGTACTGTTTCTAATTTTATTCTTTTTCCACTGAGAAACTATTTAATAATCCAGATGAGAATGTTTTAATTTTTAAGAGAGTTCCTTCTCCCCCTTAGGACTAAAACTTTCACTTTTGAGTATTTAGTAGATCAAAAGTGTTTCACTTCCCTAAGTGATGTGCTGGGCCCATAAGGAATACTGTAGTTTTTAACATGTGAGGTAGCCCTGTCCCCTCACTGTTACACATTTTCCTCCACTGTGATAATTGTGGGATTTTTTACTCCCATTGGAGAAAATTTTTCTCAGAACTGGGCAAATGGCAATTCCAGACATCAAAGTAACCCTTTCAGATTCAAACAAGTCACACTGATTTGTAAGGTGTTTCCTATGGTACACTCCGTTGTACAGGGACTGGATTCAAGCATCATTTTAAACTCATCTGTTCCATCCAGAGAAGTAGTGAACCTCAGTTTTCTCAGCTATACCCAAAAACATGCAACACCAGACAAGTTTTGAGATGAAAATAGGTTTGGGGTTTGTTTATTTTTGCCTTTTTTTTAATGCTTTTTTGTTCTCCTAGAAAAGGATGCCTTTATGAACTGTCTTGAACACCTCAAGTGTTATTACTCATGTTTACCCTTGATTGCCCCATAATAATAATGCAGAGAGCAGAGGTGGAATCTACAGAGGCATCTGCCATCTCAAACCCTCACATGCCCCCTGGTTTTTATCAGTTATCAGAGGCCATTTTACCAAGAAGGAAAAATCACCCTGCAGCAGTGTGCTAGAAAATTATGTCACAAATTTTGCAGCCCTGAAAGTTTAAGCTCACTTAATTGCACCTAAATGGCTCCTCCACTCCAAAGCACTGTCTGCATCATGCAGTACAGACTGCCATTATCCCCCATGCCACGCTGTGGTGATAAATAGCTCTGATGTACCACTTGCTTTTTTACCACGTGCCAGATAAAACCCATCATGTTCTATGTTTTTCTGTGGAATTGTCTCACTGCAGCAAATAGGCAGAAGGTTGGACTAGATGACCCATCCTGGAGGAGTTGGACTAGATGATCTTTAAGGGTCCCTTCCAACTCAAATTATTCTGTGAAAATTTGAAAAAAAAAAAAAAGAAAAAAGTCTTGTTTACCATGCTGTCAGTGAGTGTGTGTGACAGTAGCATGATGGGTCATCTGGAATACCCAACACAACGAGAAGTCCATGCAGATGACTGTGCTTTCAATCCCATGAGGTTTTGGAAACTCAGAGGTGAGAATCTGATTCCAGAAAAGCCAGCTGGGGCTTTGCAATTGAATGTCATCAGGACAGGCTTCTTCTCTGAAAAGCCCACAAAATGGATTTTGTTCTAAAGAATAGGAATCAATTTTGGTTTCTGTTTTATCGAAGAGAACAAAATACTGAAATGGCCCAACTAGGGCACAAAATTTACTTGTGGGATGCACGTGGTGTTGTCTGTGCTCCATCCAGAATGAACAGTGAGGATGTCTCAGTGGCCCTGTTGAGAGCCTGCCCCATAGTGAGGGTAAGGATTTTCCCACTTCAGTTGACTGCTGCAGTGCCTCGTGCATATTCCAGTTTATCAGAAGTCCCTCTGAGCAACTACTAGAATTTGAGCTTTGTCTGTGGAAAGTCCCCACTCTGCACCTTGCCATTGCAGACACTTGTCTCCAGGGAGTGAGAAGGATCTCTTTGAATGAGAAGTCCACGATGGATGAGATTTCCCCAGCCCCTGATACAGTCCCCACCACGGTGCAGGCACCGGTAAGGAAATACGCAGGGAGGACCCTGATGCTGCAGCAAGGGATGGGTGCTCACCACAGCCAAAATACCACAGCCCACTCCTATTTGTCAACTGAGCTGCAGTAATTCAACAGTAGCAAATATTCCCCTGTTCTCTGCTTATCTTTGACTGCCTTGCTAAACTCTAAGCTTTGTGTTTAATGAATTTTCAGGTAACGCTCCCGGAGAGTGAGCAAAGGCATATGAGCTGCTTCCAAAGAGCGCGCTAGAGGCACTCTTTAATTACTACCCTGTTATTGCTGCTAGCTCACCGTTTCATAAATGGCAATTCCAACTTCTGCTTTCCCCCCCTTACACACATTTTAAATTAGAGTAAATCCAGCAAATCCAATCAGGTTAGTACATGCAATTGAGAGAAGAATTTGGAACATTTTTTATTGCTCTGCTTTTATTTTTTTCCTCTTAATTTTTAATTAGAGTGTAAAAAAAAATTAAACCTGTTTTTTTTTATTAAATCTTTATTTATGAAAATTGCTTCAAACCATGCACAGAAAAGCATCGGGTGATTGTTCACTTTACCATGGGTATAAATATTGGATTAAATTAAATATGACACAGAGAATAGTCAGAAATTTTTAAAAGTGATTTATAAAAAAGGCAGGAGAGGCAATCAAGATGGTAGAGGAAGCATGTGTATGGGTATGCGTGTGTGTGTGCATAAATAAAAACCAACACAAAAAATAGCATAGAAAATAAAAAACTTAACACTTGAAGAGCAAAGCCTAAAACTAATATAATGCTCAGAATTTATTTTCCTATACTCTTCCCTCATAAAACCCTCAAAACACAGCAGAGCTAAAGAAAACAAGAGATTCCACATGTTGCACGTCTTCCAAACCAGAAATTAATGACATAAAATTCTAGGGTAGCTTATCTTTCTGTTTAGAGACAGTGCCCTACGTGGAAACTCTGAAAATCCTTCTTAAGACCAATAAAGCAGGTGGAAGCATATGAGCCCATGCTCTGGTTGTTCCACGCCTGCTGCTGGCAGACATCTAAGACAGACAGCTGTCTTCCAAGGCTGTCAAATCCTCGAGGATTTTTGCAGCCAGCTTTCTGTCAGCGATTCTGCGAGCGCATCATTCACCTTGCACTGAAAATTAAATAGTAATCAAAAAGCACATCTTAGGATGTATATATTATAAAAGGTATTACACTCCTAATGCCTCTGTTGGTACTCTTGTTTGGTTTTCCATAATGACTGCAGATGTAAGAGGCATCTCTTTCCACTCAGCGCTGCTGACCAAAGCTGAAAGCGACTCATTCATTTGCAACAATAAATAATGGGCTGGTTTCTTCTTGACTCACAGGTCAGAAGAAAACCCCCAAACATCTCCCTTTGCAGTAATTAGCTATTAAGTGTACACTGTGGTGACAAAAGGTATCATCACAACAGGATAAAGGGTTAAGAAATGAGTGACAGAAGACATTGCAGAGAATTAAATCAAATCCCTCCTTGAAAGAAAAGAGGAGGATGATTTTGCTTGTGGATGTCACTTAGAAACGCAGGGACTGGGTTTGATTGGGTATTAACCAACATAGATGCAAAACATTAGAAAGATAGAAGACTACATGCAAACCAGCCATTCATGCAGCTTGAGTTTTACCCAAGTTAGTGACAGATTTGATGCACAAGTGGCATCACAAGTAACACATCAGTGTTGAGCAGCATCCTAAGGAATCATTATCCACTAATTCTTCGTGTGAAGGAATAGCTGCTTCCTCAGGCTAGAGTTCTTCTGCCATGAAATTTAGATATATAAGGAAAGTCAAAATATCATAGGCTTGTAGCTGATCACCTGGATCCCTGGATAGTAATGCATGGCAGAAAAGGCTCTTGGGGGGGCTGGTGGACACCTGGCTGGACATGAGGCAGCAGTGTGACCAGGTGGCCAAGAAGGCCAAGGGCATCCTGGCTGGGATCAGAAATGGTGTGTCCAGCAGGAGCAG
>JANHGN010015660.1:33891-45694 GCA_024605025.1 Megaceryle maxima
GTGAGGCCTTGGAACAGGCTGCCCAGGGAGGGGGTGGAATCACCATCCCTGCAGGGGTTCAAAAAACATCCAGATGTTTCCATTTTATGATAGACATGGCACTTCAGGACATGGTTTAGTGCTCCTGATAATGTTTAGTAGGTGGTTGGACTTGATATTCTTAAATGTAATTTCCAACCTTAATGATTCTATGAATTAAGAATTTTCCTGGTAGTCTTTCCGATATTTGTTTCCTCCTCTGTAAAACACATAGAGTTTCCATTGCTGGCAATGTCTGTGAGGTGCTTAGATACTACAGAATGGGGATTGTAGGATAAAATGTCTAGATCAGCTCATTTGCACCCTGAGGGTGGCCTTCAAATGACTGGCGCTTGCCACTGCTTGTTACTCCCAAGAGACCTCACAGTCCTTCACTGGTCTCTCAGTATACCTATGTAATGATGGAAAAGGAATTTTTTCCCTAGGTGTATTCAGAGGCTGTCTTTGTTACATTATCCCTACATCCATGCCTGCTTCAGCACAGAATATACCTGTATTTGAACATCTGTAGATCCTTAAATCCCAGGAAATTCCTCAACTGCCTATTCACAGTAGAGCTACTTGAAAATCTTGGACTTGATTTTCCTTTAAATTGCAGTGCTTTCTCCACCTATTAGACTTACTCCTGTGAGATAAAATGAGGTCCTTTTTTTAGGTCAGATCCTCTAGGTGTGATGCCTACAGAGAAATGTTTTTTTTCCCCAAGATTCATATAGCCTGGAGTCATACCAAGCAGTAGGTGAGACACCAGTTCAGTGCAAGAGGGGCAGCTATAGCTGTTGATGACCAAAGCAACTGGTATGGTTTTACCTACCACAGGGTAAATGAAAAGAGAAAATTCCTATGACATGTTTACCAGTGATGTCATGGTGATGTCACTTCCAGAAAAAAACATTCCTCATGCCCCTGGTGATTGTCAGATAAATAATGGGGGAGGAAGGTGAGACTGTTTTTGCTGTCATGGCAGCTCCATGAGGAGCCTAAGCTGATTCCTGCTCTTCTCAGAGCCTTTTATTGAGAAGATGTACTCAGGAAAGATGACTTTTGGGAGTCCTGTCCAGGAGATTGCTTTGCTCTGGTCAAGGAGCAAACTCACACAGACAGGTAGAACCTCCTTAGGCATTTTGCATGTCTCATCATGGAGAGTGCTCTTATCTCATTGATCTACTGAGAACTAGCCAGGATGAGTTCAGCTACAGTGTGGTGAGCATTAGGTAGGAAGGTGTGTCACAGCTTTATTCCCATATGTCACTTGCTGAAGTGTAAGTTGCATTACTAGAACAATTTTGATAAACCAGGGTAGGGGTGGGGAGGCAGGGGAAAGAAAATTTCATTTCTATCCAGATTACTATATGTAACTCTAGCCATTTCTGAGTTGTGTGAAGGTGTACTGATAATAAACAGTGTATATGCCATGAAAAACATGAAGCAAGTTGGCTAACTTGGAGACCTCAAGACTTTTGTATAGCAAATGAAGCATGAAGTGTGATGTTCACCTATATATCTATATATGCAGGCATATATATCTAAATATATACATGCATACATATGTAGACATGTAGGAAGCTCAAAGAAAATCTGCTGAGGTTTTTTTCTCGCTGTTCCTACAAAACATCAGCTAGTGCACTATGTCACTGGTGAAAATACGAGCATATGTATGAAATTGATTTAATGCCAGCTAAAGGAACATTAATCTAGCTGCAAATTTTCACTGCAGGGACATGGTGCAGTAAATTCCTGCTAGTCTAACACTGGAGTTGATATTACATGATGTATGACACTTTCATTTGGAAAAGAAAAGAAAACTTTTCTTCAAAACCTTAATTGACTCTCGTATATTTCTGCTTACAAATTGTACTGGATAATAAAGGCAGTAAGTATAGCAAGTAAGCCCATATTTTTCAAACCCTCTGAAAGATATACAATTAAGCTACCCAGCTTTCTGTATTCTTTTAATTCCCTTTATAACTGAGAGGTAACAATCTTAATTCCCATTGATTTCTGACATGGATTTTTTGGTTACTAATATGCAAGCAGGACAAAAAAAAAAATGTCTGTGCTTCCAAGAAAGCCTTTAAAAGTAAAGTTGAGAATTGGACTGCCTCATAGGATGTTTAGGAAGAATTTCTTCACCATGAGGGTGGTGATACACTGGAACAGGTTGCCCAGAGAGGTGGTGGAGGCCCCATCCTTGGAAGTTTTTAAGACCAGGCTGGATGGGGCTCTGAGCAACCTGCTGTAGTGGGAGGTGTCCCTGCCATTGGCAGGGAGGTTGGACTAGATGGTCTTTAAGGTCCCTTCCAACCCTGACAATTCTATGATTCTATGTTCTGTAGTGATTCCAGGTAAGGAAAGGGCCTAGGACTGCACTATCACACCTTCGCATGGGTCTGATCTGGAGTGGTTTTCTTTTGCTATGCTTATGTGAACCTATATAGTCAAGGGAGTAACTATATGCTCCAGATATATACAGAGATAAGCATTTTATATAGAACAGTTCACCAAAAAGAGGTGTTGGTGTTATTCCCATTGCACTCTCCAGTTGAAGAGAGAGCAGGAGCTACTGGAGAGAGTCCAGTGCAGGCTGCAGAGATGCTGAGGGGCTGGAGCATCTCTGTGCCCAGGGAAGGCTGAGAGCCCTGGGGCTGTTGAGCTGCAGAAGAGCAGCCTGAGAGGGGAGCTGAGCAACACTGAGCAAGAGCTCAAGGGCCTCTTGAGGGGGGCAAGAGGATGGGGACAGACTCTTGTCAGTGGTGCCAGCAACAGGACAAGGGGCACAGGGGAAAGACTGTAGCCCAGTAGGTTCCACCTGAGAAGGAGGAGAAAGTTCTTTGTTGTGAGGGTGTGGGAGCCTGTGCCAGGCTGCCCAGAGGGGTTGTGGAGTCTCCTTCTCTGGAGAGATTCCAAAGGCGCCTGGACACTGCACTGCTGGGCCCCCTGCTCTGGGTGACCCTGCTGGCTGGGGCAGGGGGTGGCACCAGATGATCCCCAGAGTGCCATTCCAACCCCCACCACGCTGGGATTCTGTGATTTTTGTGAAAAGTCAGGGCTTTGGATCAGTGGTGGGGGACACAGTGCTTATCTTTCAGAGTCAGCAAACCACCAGGCAAACCTTATCACTGGAAGGTGGTAGCTCACAGTGGGAAGGTGGTAGCTCACAGAAGAGATCATAGAATCACAGAATCATGAGATGTTTAAAAACAGCTCAGAGACTCTCTATTAGGTCTACTCCACTGGCTAGAATGTAAACGATTTGGCTGTTAACTTATACAAGTGAGGCATCAAAGGTAAATGACTTTTTCTGCCTAATTCAGACCAGGGACCATTGATCTGAACTTGAACATTGTCTTCTGTCATTAGACAACCTGAATGGAAGCACAGCCCTGTTTTCTTCAGCAGTTATTTTTCCTACTAGAGGAAAGAATAGTTATTTACTGCTTCATTTTCCTTTTCAGCAAAGACAGGAGACAAGAAGCATCTTCAGGAGCAGCCACTCATGCTCGAAGGTGCTGGAGCATGTCTAAAGAAGGGCACTGAAGCTGGTGAAGGTTCTACAGCACAAGTCTTGCGAGGAGTGGCTGAGCGACCTGGGGCTGTTTGGTTTGGAGAAGAGGAGGCTGAGAGGAGACCTTATTGCTCTCTACAAGGTAACAAGTGATAGGAGAAGAGGAAGTGGCCTCAAGTTGCACCAGGGAAGGTTTAGGTTGGACATTAGGAAAATCTTCTTCACTGAAAAGGTTGTTAAGCCAGGGAACAGACTGCCCCGGGAGGTGGTGGAGTCACCATCCCTGGAGATATTTAAAAGACATAGAGATGAGGTGCTTAAGGACATGGTTTAGTGGTGGGATTGACAATGTTAGGTTAAATGGTTGGACTTGATCTTAAAGATCTTTTCCAACTGAAATGATTCTGTGATTCTAAGGTACTGCACATATTTAGAAACAGTACTGACCTTTTGGTCCAAGATTGCTCTAGATCCCAGTGACTGTAGCTAATACCCCTTGTACACACTACCTATCTGATTCTGTCAACATTTCAGCTATTCTGATATGAGTTCTTCTTCTGCCTTTCTCTGTGCATGTGTACACATAGACATACACCCCCCAAGATGCCCAAACATACAGATGAGCTACATTTACAGACAGATGGGCTTGCAACTGGGCATGCTTTGTTCATCCATAGAAGTAACACCTAACAGTGAGACAGCTCCTGCAGCCTCAGCCTGTGCTTCATGTAGCTTTTCATCAGATCTTCAGGTGCTGCAGCCTGAGGAAGAAGCCTTTTAGTGACTTCCCGGGTCCCATGTGTGAAGGCTTTTTCCCCTCTGCTTTTTTTATGAAGTTCTGGTAGCAAGTCACTGTCAGGACATGACTGGCTGTTAAGGTGAGCACTTGGGCTGACTCCATATTTACCTTGAAGACTACAAAAGCAGGAGATTTTTGGGAAGCATTCCCAGTCCAGTAATTGTCTCTCAAGTCTGACTTGTCCTCTACAGTCCTGCTATGCTACTTAGCTGGAAATTTTTTTTCCTTGTCTGTCAAATGGAGCAGCTGGTATGGAGCTTTACAGTAGCAGCCATAAAGAGACCCTGATGTCCCTGCACAGGAAGAGGACATGGCCATGCCAACCATAGGAAAAAAAAATAGGTGCTGAGATGTTCTGTAACAGACATTTTACTGCAAACTGTAAAAGTGATCCCATTTGTATCTGCTAATAAAGGCAGACACAGCTGCAGTCTTTGTTCAGCCATTCCAAAGTAATCTGTCCCATGGATTAGCTGAGGTCCTGCATATGCCACCTCACGAACAAGTGATAGATGTAACAAATAGTTGGGCCCTGAGGTTTTTTTTAGGACTCTGCTGGGAGCAGTTCATTCTGAAATCTAAACCACCCCTATTGCCATGCAGGGATTAGAAGGATATTTCAGCATGAACTAAAAAGGAAAAGCTCAGAGGCAGCACAAATAGCATCAGATTGTCCTTAGCTTAATGCAGGAAGGACAATAAAATGTAAACAAAAACATGTCCAGCTTCAATCTAAGTTATTCAGTTGCCCATACATGCAGATTAAATCAAAAACTTTGGATAAGAATAAATGATGGTAGAAGGAAGAGAGGGTGGTTAAAAGGGATGCAGTGCTTTTACTTAATATGTATTTTGTACACAAAAATAGCTGAACTTGCTTTGAATGTGACCTTCTCCAAGAGGATAAACCTGACAAATTTCACTCCAAGGCTGGAGATTCAGAAGATAACAAATGGCTTCAATCAATAGTGGAACAAAGAGGCAACCTTACCTTTGACAATAGGGAAGGGCACAGCTCTTCTGAGTAAGCATACACTTCTTTTGCTCTACTGGTTCACTCAGTATGACCCTAAAAGTTTTCGGTGCTGCCTGCTTCAGAGAATCCTGCAAATACTCTATGGCCAACTTAATAAAGAAAATTTTCTTCTACCTCAGAATATTTACAGATTATTTCTACCATTATGGATTAGAGCCAGATGGAAAAATGGAATGGAAATAGTTTCTCTCTGAAGAGTGAAAAATTGAATTCTAAGCCACATTTCACATTTTCAAATGTAAAAAGTCAAATAATCCCACTTTGTTGATTTTGGAAAGAAAAGTTTTCAATGAACTTTGTTCTTTGTTGACATTGGCTATTTTGAGTCCCCTGGAAGTCTTTTGAAATTAATTTAAAAATTTTTTTCTTAACATTTCCTAAATTTTTGTTTCCTTTTGTTGTCCATAGAACAGTTCGTTGTTACTGGTTTCCACTAACTGATCAGTAGCTTTTACCATTAACTCCTTCCAAGCCCTTTATCTTTTTCACTTTGTACAAAAGCATAAAATATGCCAGTGGCCAGAGCTTTTATTAGATCTCTGGAATAGCAGTTCCTCCTGGTGAACAGAGTCAAAGGATAATCAACGTTGGAAATGACCTTTGGAGGCCACCAGGTCCATTGCCTTGTTCAAGGAAGGCCAGCTAAAATCACGTCACTCAACACCTCATCTATCTGATTTTTCAATTTACCAGAGTGAGATTTCACAACCTCTCTGGGCCTCTGTGCCAATATTTTAGCACCTTAATTATGAAAAAGTTTTCCTAGTAATCAGTCATATAATGTGTCATCTGCAGGTCTTCAACTCTACATCCTCAAGAATAACCTGGCTCCATATTCTCTGTACCCTCATTCAGTAATTTAAGAAGACAATAAGATGCCCTCTCAGCCTTCTCTTCTTAGGCTCAACAGTACAGTTCCCTCAGCTTCTGCTCCCTGGGCAAGTGCCCCAGCCCCAGTCATCTCAGAGGCCCTCTGCTGAACTCCCTGTAGTTTGCACCATCTGTCTTGCAAGGGAGAGTCAGGCACTGGACACAGAACTGCAGATGTGATCTCCTAAGAAAAAAATCTTGGCCCAGCCCATTTGCAGCTTGATCATTTTCAGTTTACATTTCCCGTAGCAGCAGGTGAAGGTGTGCAGTACCTTCCAGGCTTGGCTTTTTACCCTGACTGATCAGGAGCTGCTCATGCATTTGCTGTGACAAGTGACCCTCAGATTTCTGGCAGCAGCAGTTGTCAGCTTTGCAGTACTGTAGTTTTCTTAAGTTTTAGGACTATCAGGCTGTCAACGCCATGGGCTGTTGACCTAACAGGCTTGTCAGCAGATGTCCCCACTGAATCCCTCCCAGTTGTGACTAACACATTTTTCTTTGGCTTCAGGATATTTAACTGAGCTGCAGAACACTTCCCCAAATAACAAGGGTAGCAACGACAGTAACAACAGCAGCAGAAGGGAAAAAAGACTCATGCAATCAGTCAGGAAGGAAATTAGGACACTGAGGTTGGGAATTGGGGGTGGGGGGGGATGCTGCAACTGACAGGAGAGTAGATTGAGTTTGAAAAGATTTTTTAGGTGTGTATACAAGAGGACTCAAGAATATCCCACCTGACACTATCTGTGTGCTCACCTTCCGAGATGGCTTCACCCGCAGTGCAGAAGAGACAACACTTTTTTGAAAACTAAGACAGCACATACACAAGAAATCCATAGTTACATGACCAGTCAGGATCAGACTAAAAGAGACATGTATTTCTTAGACTCTCTAAAAGAGTTAAGAAGATCTAAGTGAAGTTCCTTCAATTTAGATGTGAGTCAACACAATATAGGTGCTAAAAATGAGTAAAGCTGACCTAGAACTGCGGACACAAATAGACTGATGGGGTAACTTGAAGCCAGATTTCCATTTCTCTGGGAGCTACACTTGTAACCTCTGTGTGGCACAGGTGGAAATATAGGAATTTCTGAAAATGTGTGCTGTGGATTCTTTTAAGCATTACCCCCCACCCCCTTCAAGTTTTAGCACCTTAGCTCCTGCCTGAACAAGAAAAGAGATGCTTTCAGAAGCTTTTGGTTCACACTGAGATTTGATCTCCCTCTAACAGCACACTATTGCTATGCATAAAGCCAGCAAGCAACATGGGCATCCAGAAGCAGGAGAACAGAATTATTTTGCTTGCTCTGCTAGTAACTTGGGTTTAGACCTTGTATAAGTTATTTTATCCCTCTGAGCATGTTCTCTAGTTTTCTATTTTGCTATGTTAGCAACAGATGTGCTAGCTCTAAGGGTTTACAGCAGGTACTGCTTTGATCTGAGATGTCTAGATTACGACAACATAGCTCAACCAGAGGATCTACCATTGCTCTAAGCCTGGCACTGTCCTGTTTTTCTTTCACGCTGAAGAGTTTCTCGTGAAGAGGTTTCAGCTACACACAAGCACTGACCGTTCCTTCTTACCCCAATATATCTTCATATTCCAGCAAGGTCTTTCCCTGGCAGTTGAGATAAACAATTCTCTTCTAGCTGAAAAGAGTTCCTAGTTTTTCACTGCCTATTTATACCTGAGGTGCCTGGCTGGTGCTCAGTAGGTTTCTCGACATTTTATCAGGGCAGATGAATTCAGATCATCTGACCCCCATGTGTGCTCCTAATTCCCAACCTCCCTTTGGCTACATCATGATTCATGAAATAAACAGGACCAGAACAGCATGGGACTGGAGCCCCAGACCTGCATATTGTCCTGCCCATCCATAGACAATGGTCAGGCTGGTCCAGGACCAAGAATCATTCTCCAGAAGCAGTTTGAATGCAGATGTATTTTGGAGAAAGGAATTTAGACACATATATATGACCTGCAGTGTGCAACCTCTCTCCAAGGCCAGTAGAGATGTAGCTTTACATATCTCACCTGGCTTGAATGTTGAACGGCATCTTTAAAGCAATTGTAACATATCCCATTCTAGGAATGCTCCTGCCTAATTTTGACAGCCATGAAAGGTTTTCCCACAAAGGAAAAAAAAAAAGGGGGGCTTCTTAGCACTTACATCAGGGAGACAAAAACATCTTCAAAAATGACTTCTAATTCTTGACAGCACAAGAGATGAATGACCAGTGCATTTTCCATAGAAAATTTTCTCTCGGGTCCTCAAGGTGTGTCTGAAGAAAACTCTTGATCTCTCTATGAGATCTGTCCTATCATAAAATGGAGACTGTCACAGAAAGCAAGTTAAGATCTTGAAAGGAAAGCCCTATGCAAAAGCAAAATGTAATTATTGCTGTACAGCATTCAGCTTTTTCTTTAAATTCTCAGGGCTTTTATAAGAAAAGGTGGTGGGAGGGAGGATCAGCACATAACATAGTGCAGAAAAGATTTGCACCGACTTTACATCTGTGCTTCTGCACTGAGTTCTACTATCTACTTACAGCAGGAGATAAGATCCTGGCCCAGAGAATCAGACGTCAACAACAAAACCCATTTACTAGGGAGGAAATTTACATTTTGTTTTTAACTCTCTCTCCCGACTTTTTTCTTAATAAAGTCTCAGACAATAAAAACACAATAAATACCACATTAAAAATACTCCTCCATCTCAGAAAATTATGTTCTTAAAGCAATTTTAGATTCCCACCTGTCTTTACGATGTGACGCTGAATGGCTGGTTTGTACCAAATCTATTGTGCAAACTATTAAAAAGCCCATAAATCCAAATTACATATTAAAATATGCATTTAGCCCAGGAACTTCAACCAGACTAAGAGAAAAAATATTCTCTTTTTCTTTCTCTTATATTATCTTAAAGTCTTTACTGACATGCATTTTCTTTTCTCCACTGATTTTACTGACAGCCAATTTTGATAGGTTCTCTTTTTTCACTAGTTTTCAATATTTCATGAGAGTTGGCAAGCCAGTGCTGATATAGTGGTAGGATTTGATATGACCACCAACACTTAAAAGTAAACTTTATTTTGGAAGTGATAGCTGCCGTCATTTTAAACAGCTATGCACTCCTGATATATTACACCTAGCTTGTACAGGAGCAGAATATGATGCTACATGAGCCATGGAAATCTTCTGTCTTGTTTTCCTTTGAGTAACAATCCCCAGGGAAGCAACTGTCCTTTTATTTCTTTCCTATGTATTTATTTATTTATGCGTTTCCCCAGTGCTACCATAGGGATACAGGCATAAATTATTCAGCATGGATGAAAAGGATGACACTGAGGTCACACAAGAAGATGTGGGGTGTTGCACAGTAGCTGTCTCAGGGCAGACAAGCTAGGTGCCATCTGTGAAGTGCACTGTCTTCCAGCTCCTGGTCTTCATGACCTGGTGTCCTCATGGGATATAAGATCTGGGAACTCCGAACAGCAAGAAACTGCAGATCCTGAGAGGCATTATCACCTGGTGCCAGTCAAGTTTCCATTGCTTTGATTGAAATTCATATTCACAAAGAAAACCATATTCCAGTGCCGACCCATGGAAAGTTTGCTTAGTCCCCACATAGCTTCATTTTATAAACCAAAAATTGGTATTTAAGGGAGATGATGCCATCTGCCCAAAGGCAAAAAGACATTCCTTCAGGAACCAAAGGCAAGACATGGGAGCTCCAAGGACAGACCCAATCCTAAGCATTCCCCTTTACAACCTCTGTAGCAGAAAGGAATCCTCTGAGGAAGGGAGACTTCTGAGGAAGAACAGAGGTATCCCTGGATATCCCTGGACTATCCTATGTCACAGCAGCAGTCTCCAAGTACTGGACAAAATTCTGAACAATGTTTCAGTTACAAAACTCTGCTTCATCGGCTTCCAGAGTAGCTTCAGCTTTAGAATGACACAAAGATCGGCCTTGATAGGATTTGGAAAGTGTTAAATTTCATTCCAAAAATGTGCAGACTCAGCAGAAAGAGAGGAAAGAAGGGAGTTGTAGACTGCGATGAAGTCACTCCTCAGCCTTCTTTTCAAGTTGAACAAACCAAGTGACCCCACTCTTTGTAAGTCTTGCCCTCAAGGCCTTTAACCACCTTGGTCACCCTCCTCTGGACACACTCTAATAGTCTGATGCCGTCTTATGTTGAGGCACCCAAAACTGCATGCAGTACTTGAGGTGCAGTAAATATCTTACACTACATAACAGGTTTTCTACAGTCGGACCATGGGCTGATGTACATTCCTAGGGGTAGCAGTTAGGATCATTTTACTGACACAGTGATCTCTCACTCTGCCTTACACTCTGACACTACTGTTCTGCCCTGACAAGGATGCCAGCAGATAAACGACTTCTGTATATTTTATTTAAAATATGTATAACAATTTAAACCAGCACCCTGAGATCTAATTCACCCCTTATGCTCATTCTTAGGGATGTAAAGATGAAATTCTTCCACTAGATCGATCTACACCAGAATGACTCTCTAATGAGCTACTAACAGATAACTCCTGTCACCTTTACAGAGGTCTTAAGATAGTCTGTTCATATTTTTTTAAGGTACTCTAGCACATCAGCTACAGCAAAGCAAGATTTGCAGCTTGGAAAACAGGGGTCTCTGGAGAAAACATTTAGGACCATTGTGTTCTAAGAAAGTATAAAGCTGTTTCCAGCAAGTCATTATTTCCTTGTTCCTACTGAATGCAACATTAGGGAGCTATCTGAATATTATTCATAATAACTGGATTCCATTTAAGACTCTTACACAGCAGATCTGACAATAACCGTGCCATCACTGCACATCAGCCCCATCTCTATGGCAATATCTTCTCTATTTAGGTACCAGTGCTCCTCCTTTTGTTTAATGCAGCCTACCTCAGGTTGCTTTCATAAAGCAGGGAAAATGCAGTTATGCCCATTTGGAACACAGGAACACTCAGTGACTTACATGCAAAGCCTGTGACACAGACGTGAATTACACTCCAGAATCTAAATTAACAGCACTACTGTAATGCCCTTCCCTCTTCCATTAAACTAAATTCATTTAATCCAATGTGGCATCAGGTCCCCTACGTACCAGCGCAGTGCTGCAGTAAAGGCTTCCCCTCTTTGCTAGTCGCAGACTGCTGGAGAAAGGGCAGCAGCTGACAGCATAACACAAGGGCTCAAACAGGAGGAATCACGTGAGCTAATTCCAGTGATTGGTACTGGCAATGTCTACTGTCTGACATGATGGTGCCACGAAGTGATTGTGCCCCTGTTCTGGGCACTGGTGAGGCCGCAGCTTGAGCACTGGGTTCAGTTTTGGGCGCTGCAGAATAAAAAAGACATTGAGGTGCTGGAGCAAGTTCAGAGAAGGACAACGGAGCTGGTGAGGGGTCTGGAGAACAAGTCTGATGAGGAGCAGCTGAGGGACCTGGGGTGGTTTAGTCTGGAGAAGAGGAGGCTGAGAGGAGACCTTACTGCTCTCTACAGCTCCCTGAAGGCAGGTTGGAGTGAGG
>JANHGN010015660.1:45794-63664 GCA_024605025.1 Megaceryle maxima
CAGGGAGGGGGTGGAATCACCATCCCTGCAGGGGTTCAATAAACATCCAGATGTGGCCCTTCAGGACACGGTTTAGTGCTCCTGATAATGTTTAGTAGATGGTTGGACTTGATGATCTTGAAGGTCATTTCCAACCTTAATGATTCTAGGATTTTATGACTTGAGACATGCGAGTCTCCCATCTGGCTTCTAGTGGCTGGTCTTGTGAAAGTACTACCTCACTTCAGACTTCCTTGTGCAGTTGTTCAGACAACTCAAGCCATTGGTGGCACTAGAAATCTTTTTCTAGGCAGAAAAAATCAATCTCCAGCTTGAATCCAGCCAGCCCCATGGCATTTAGTTGGTTCAGAGAGTCACACAATGGAAACAAAAAGGAACCAATGTCTGTCTTTCACACTTGGCTAGTTCTATCTCTTTTACAGCCATGTTCTCTGCCCACTCTTTGCATGGTCAGCTATTTCCTACTCCAGTAATCTTTTAATGTTCCTCCTTGCATTGCTATAAAAGTGTAATCCCCAGCGAGCTAAAAAAACCTCATTTATATGATTTTATGAGATGCCTATTTGGAGGAGGTCAGGAGAAGGGTTTCTGATGTTTATTATTAGTAACTGGAGAGTTTATTTTTCAGGTGCTTTACCTCCTTTTGAAGTTCTTGCCTTAAGTTTAAGGCATCTGCTTTGGGAGGTTGTCAGCTGTATGAATTATACCCTGACTTTGAGCAGGAGGTTTAAGTACACAATGTGAATCACTTGATTGATGGCCTATTTGATCAACTGTGTAGTCAGGGTCCTTGTTCTGCTGAAATCCTTACTGCAGAGCCAATCCTACGGCATCCCTGGCTGGCAAAAAGATTCAGGATCAGGAGCTGTACTATACTAAAATCTGCATCACTGTACAGCTGACATCTCGCCTGTCTTTCATTGCTCATGTAAGAGATCCAAGTCTGGGGTCTTTCTTCTGTCCTCCATCCTTTTGCTCACATCAGTCTGTCACCCAGTCAGTTGCAAGAATTCCTCCGGTCTTTTGTATCCTGTCGGTTAGCCAAGAGCAAGGTCTCTGTCGCATGGCTCCCTTCTAAACAGAGTGGATCTGACCTCAGAGAAAAGACCTGTCTTGTCCCACTCAGTGGACAGTGACGGAGGTGAATTGTTATGAGCCCCTGAAAGAGGCTGTCCCTGCACAGCAGGGCTGCAGAGGAGGTGGAGTCATGACAACGACTCAGAGGAACAATATGACACAATTTATTGGTTCTCTCCAAAAACAATCCATAAAGAGTGCAGATAAAGGTGCTTTGGCATAAATGTTATTTACTTAGCAATTGCTTTAAGGCACAACTAAGTATCAAGTAAAAGAGGAAAATTGAGTAGAAAGAGGAAAAGTTAGAGAGACAGATAGAAAAGAAGACAGAAAGGGGAAGGGAGGAAAGGGAAGGGAAGGGAAGGGAAGAGGAAAGAAATCACCACCCTCAGATTCAGGAAGGTCTCATGGGATCAGTCTGTTCTCAGGAGGAGAACAGAACTGGTGATCCATTAACACCTCCTCCCTCCAGACAGACCTTGCTCATTCTCTGTTCAGATCTTATTACCGCACAAGGTTTGAGACAACAATAGCCTGGCTCTTATAAGTCCTGAGCTTGAACATAAGGGATAGTGGAAATACCACCAGTGAGAGTTGGTCTAATTTCTTTACTTATTTACTGGTTGGCCAGCCCAACCCTAAACCCTTGACATTTTTATTGTGTAATGAACATTACACAAAACTCATAGCAATTCGTATGCAGACACTACAGAAAATACTTGTTATGGATACCTATAAATGTGTCTGTGAAGTTGTCAATTAGATAAAACCACTAGCAACAGCTTCTTGAGGAACCCAGTTCTGTCACTCTATATTAGGTAAGTTCTGAAACGCTGTATGCAGCTCCTCAGGAGACACGAGCGTCGCGCTGCCTCGGTCCTGCTTCCTGATTAGATTTAGATGAGAGGTAGGGACTCAGAGCAGGCTGTTCTGAGCCCGAGGATATTCGAAGAGGCAGGAGAGTTCAAATGTCACCAGCCTTGAATGGTGTTTGACAAAGAGTCATGAAAATGCAGTTTTGGAGCTAGACACATTGGTCTCACTGAGACCTTGCACTAGTTGGCCACATCCATGCCCAGATCAAGCCCCCAGGCTGGGAAGCTGACCGATAGTTTTATTCCTAAATATTTCACTGATATACTGTTGCTAGGATTGGTCCCATGATTTCTTTCCAGGCTGCACTTTTCCAGCCACTCAAATATTATGAAACAGGCATGTTTTGAGTCAAATCTCAGTTAGCAGCTGCTTGTGTAGCTTGATGATGTCATTGGATGAAGCATCTACCTCCAGAAATAAAGTACTATTGGTTTGTACCGAACCTCTTTGTACTCACTTGAATCTATCCCACTTGCTGATGCAGAACAGGAAGGGCTGAGTAACAGGAACATGCTCTTAATGTAATAAATTATTGCTCCGTGGGGCAATTTGTCAGAAACAGTTGGGAAGGTTGTGATCCCCACTCACTCCTGCGAGATCACAGCAAGGGAGGGGACAAGAGACAGTAATTTCTGGAATAAGGAGCAGGGAAAGGGTGCAAAGAGCAGGATAAGCAATTCTCAGAAGCTCTTTGGAAAAATATAAACAATCTGGTAAGGGGGAGGAGGTGTGGGAGCTGAGCAGAAGCAAATTAAAAGGATAATTAGAAGAGGGAAAAAAAAAAAAAAGAAAATGGAGTTGCTGAGTACATTTTAGCTGGTGAAGCCAGGGATTTCAGATGTATTCGCAGCAGACAGATGGTAAAAAAAGGGTAAAAAAACAAAAGCCAATAGCACACCCTATAATCGGTTTCTTAGCATGAATATTAGGGGATTTAGTTAGGGATAGGAAATATGAAGTTGGCAGCTTTCATACACAACTATTATATTTTTTTACATCTTTCCAACAGCAGAAGAGGGATCAGAGAAATCAGAGAGAAGAGCCACAGCCCTGGTTTGTTGTGGGATGTGAGTTGGAGCGGTGAAATAATCCTCACCATCCACCTAGACTGATAGTTTAACTGTAGTTTTCACATTTTCCTGTGTAAGTGATTGGAACCCCTATGTTTTGCTTTTTTTTTTTCCCAGATACAAATGTCTCTGGGCACCTGGAAGTTTAATTAATGAACATATACATTAAATAGATAAGTCATTTTGCCCTACCAATAATCAAAGCATTCTAAAGATAAGAGAGCAGAAATAAAGAACTAGAGAAAAAGAACTCAAAACATTCCATTCCCCCATCTCTGGTAAGATCAAGTACTAGGAGCTGCAATAAGCAAAACAGAAAAGAAGGGAAACCACCTCCTCAGGATGGTCTTCCCAATGCAACAAGGTGAAGGACAGAGGTTTGAAAAGAGTTCTGATGCTCATGGCACCTGGGGCAGAGACCAGTGCAGCCAGTTCCTTTGGCTAAGCACCACAAATGCTGCTGTCTTGCTCTGGCTGCAAAAATGGTCCACACACACCAGCCTGGAGATCTCTACCTTGAATGCCATCTCAGTCCTCTGAGGCTAGGTGGGATGTCCCTGTGACATACTTTTTGGCAGAGGTGCTGCCATTTGGGTTGCTTCTCTTTTTTAAAGGCCAAACAGAGGTAATTTATAGTGTCAGCTTTCCTGAGGAATGTACTTCAAGAGGGATGTACTTCAAGAGATTACTTATTTAGACTAAAGCTGGGCTCAATTTATAAGCCAAGGTAAAAAAGTCATCCCACAGCCTTGGAGATAAACTAAAACTATGAAATATTTTCATAAAAAAATCAAATTCCCCCTGAAATTACTAGTGGAACTCCCATTTATTCAATTAAGAGAAGAATCACAGTGTTTATAGCCCTCAAACCTGCTAATACAAAAGGACATCTAACTCACGAGGACAGTAACGAGACAAGCTATTCTCACACATAATTATTCATGGAATCATGACTCTGGACAGCACAGATGAGACCAAATTGATTTTAAATAGAGAAGCATTTTTATGGAAGGACAAAACTTTCTGGTAATTTTGCTGATTTCAGCAAGATTTTAAATTTGCACTGCCTCACTAATTGGGGAGATCTGCAGCCGAGGAATTACTAAAAGAAAAAGACAGAGGAAAGGTTTGGGATTTTTGGTTTTCTTTCAAAATGTAATGGAAATTAAATGGTAATGAAGGAAAAAAACCCCTCACCATCATTGTGATTCCTCTAGTGTAGTCTCTCCTATGAAGATTATATGAAGTGTTGCAATGTGCACGTTGTCAGTTCATGTCAGGTTGGAAACACATTGTGTTTTGTGTGGTTTGGTCTGGTTCCTTTTGTTGCTGCTGAGATACGTCAGCCTCCATAAAAGTTAAAAAAAAAAAAGAAAAAAGAAAAAAAGATAAAAGAAGGACTTTTATAAGTGTTAATAGAATCACAGAATGGTAGATGTTGGAAAGGACCTCTGGACATCATCAAGTCCAACCCCCCTGCCAGAGCAAGGTCACCCAGGGCAGGCCACACAGGAACAGATCCAGGTGGGGTCTGAAAGTCTCTAGAGAAGGAGACTCCACAGCCTCTCCGGGCAGCCTGTTCCAAGGCTCTGTCACCCTCAAAGTAAAAAAGTTGCTCCTCATGTTTAAATGGAACTTCCTATGGTCAAGTTTGTGTACTCTCCTGGTCTCACACCTACGCAAAAAGAAGTTGCATAAAAAAGAGTGTGTCCATCAGGTTGAGGGAGGTTCTCCTCCCCCTCTACTCTGCCCTGGTGATACCACATCTGGAGTGTTGTGTCCAGTTCTGGGCTGCCCAGTTCAAGTGGGACAGGGAATTACTAGAGAGAGTCCAACAGAGGCTACAAGAATGATGAAGGGATCTTCAAAACCTACCTGGATATGTTCCTGTGTGACCTGCTTGAGGTGGTCCTGCCTTGTCAGGAGGATTGTTCTAGATCATCTCCAGAGCTCACTTCCATCCCTTTCATTCTTTGAGACAGTGTTTCTCCTAACCATGGACCTCATATGTTTCCCTCATGAGCTGTGAGTCCCTGGACACGGTCATGGCTACAAACAGCACCAACTCCAGGAGAGTGCTCCAGCCTTCCTGGCCCTGGCCCGGGAGGTAAGTAAAGACTGGGCAGACTCTTTGCAGACAAAGTCCATGCTGGAGACAGCTCCACAGCCTCCCCACTCCCTCCAGGCCAGCTGTACCAGTCACACAATAAGCTGCATTCAATATCATCAGCTATAGGAAGTTTCCTGCAACAGCTCTGACACAGATTACGTTTCCTCCAACCCTCTTCCTCTCCTAGCTGATGGATGCCTCAAATCCCTTTTTGTGCTGCCCAAAGTACAGAATAAAATGACCTGGAGAACCTGCCAGAAGAAAGGTCGGAATACGGTGGATGGCACTGTATTCACTTGAGGTACAATCTTTCTTTCAGAAGAATTTCTGAAGAATAGAAGCCTCCATTTCCCCCTGGCATCAGGCCAGGCTTTACAACAGCTATTTCCATATTCCACTTGTTTCATTCTGGAGGCCGTGATTTCTTGATAGATCAGAACTTGCATCACTTCATCTCCCACTTAACTAATTCGATGAGGAAAATGGAACTGCTATGGTGTAATTTAAGTGTATTAAAGGAAAAAGTTAATGCAAAATTTTGATTCGCCAAATTTAAAGTCCATTTCCATTACATTTAATAAGTTCAGCCTCTCTTAGTTCATCTGTACTTATCTTTAAGTCTGCATGACTGGGTGGCATTAGAAATAAGAAGATTATTCATAGTAGGGTGCTCTGCCCATGAACTTTTTCTTAGCTCTCAGTAGAGAGAGAGAATCTTTGCTCAACTGTATATCAATTCATAATCACGAGTGGTCAGCTTTTCTGTTCTTATAAAATCAAATCTCACACCATCAGCCACAGAACTTCAAGAAAATACCAAAAGGGTTATAATTAATTCAAACGAAGTAATCATTCAAGTATGAGAACAGTCTGACACATGCTTTTATATTCCCCTCCGAGCATACATGAATTATGAGATCCAGATCACAGCTCTTGTAAGGGACTAGTTCATGCATCTGTGGCGGGAGAGGGGAGACAACTTGCTCGATGAATCCTCCCCCTTTCACTGTAAATCCATGCACAAGCCATTGGGGACTAAAGGCCTGAATTGTGATGTAGTACATCACATCAAGGAAAAGTAGGCAAGGAAGCGAGCCTGATGAAAAAGCTCTGTAAGGATTGGAAGTAGCATGGTGGGGAGTGAGCATAATAAAAAGCTGCCTTTGGGGTGGCACCAGGTGCTTAAATTCTGAAGGATTAAAGGAGTGATTGGGAGGAGGAAAAAAAAAATGAGGCAAGACTTCCACACAATCTTGCAGCAGCAGCAGCAGCTGGTGCTTCGCTGTCTGTGGAGTGAAGGAGAGGGAGCGAAGCCCTTGGAGCCGGCATAGGAGCAGGTGGGGAAAGGCACCACAGTTATTTGCAGCAGACGTTCCTTAGCAACAACCTCTAGCAGATGGGAGCCCGGGTACCACTTTGCAGAGGCTCCATCAAGCAGCCTCTTGTCCCTCTCAGCCTCTACCCTGGGCAGGGGAAGTTAAGTCAAGAGAGCAAAGTCTACAGGAGAGCTTTTCTCAAGATAAAAAGAAAGGGATATGGAGATCACTTTTGCTCGTGCTAAGCTGGAGCTCAAAGAGACATAAATTTGATAAAACAAGTTTCATCAATACCAACAAGATTGTTGCAATTATATAGTAGTGATAAGTAATTATAGAAGTGTTACACATGCAGATTCATACATATAAACATGTTCTTTTACTCTTGCTGAGTAACTTAGATTTCTAGGGATGCTGAGAAATCTTGGAAACTTAAAGAACATATATGTGACCAAGAGGCTAACCTGAACACTTGGGGAAAAAAAGAAACAAAAAAGAAAAGAAAAAGAAAAGGAAAAAGAAAAAGGGGGGGGGGAGTGATACAAGGTCTTAATGTGAATACAGAGGAAAAGACAAGATGATGGATGATCCACAGTTAAAAAGGTTACCTGAAAATGGACAGTTCACAGATGCTGAGGGTTTGAGAGAAAGTCTTCATTGACAGACAGATGTATTACTAAATTAAAGAAAACAAGAACCTTCTGTGGGATAATGAATTCATCTTGTACATGGAGAATGTGAAGAATCATCAAAGTTGAACATAGTTAACAGCAGAAGTAGAGCTGCCTGTAGCCAGAGTCCATAGAACTGTGACAAATGCCACCAAGTCCCACAAGCATCCCTTTTTTTCTTCAAAACCAGGTATGAAGAATTTAAAAAAAAAAAAAAAAAAAAAAAGCACTCTGGTAGCTTGCATTATGTTATTGTAAATATTGTCTTATTATCATTAAAGGAAAATAAACTCTACTGCCTGCATTTGATCTGGCAACACACCTTTGAGACTCGGTTGTAATCTGCAGGCAAAAGCAAGGGGGAGTAAAAGTACAAAGGCCGTAACATTTCATGGTGAGTAAAGAGCCATAACTGTCTTTAGAGGGAAGGATGAAAGCCCTCCTTTTAGAGATGGTACCTAATAAGAAGTGGTGGGATTTCTTGCACCTTCTCAGAGGTGTGTTGTCTGAAACACTTTTATGGCCAAATTATGGATGTATCAACAAGACTCGTGCCCTCAGTGCCTCTTTTCTATTGATATCACTCTTGACAAAAATAAGACAGATAATTGATTTCTCTTGGTCAATTACCTTGATTAATCAGGACCTAGGTGAACACCTTAAAGACTGAGGAATAGGTCTGTAGCCAGCAAAAGCAGATAAACACTTGATTATGCATTCTGGTGAGTCAAACTCACCCATATGGGATCATATCTCCTGTGTCTCCATTTCCCTTCTGCTAATCTAACCTCTTAGCAACATTTTAGCAATTCCTGTGGGTAATACAGGCAGTGAATGGGAATTGGAAAGCTACAGATGAGTCTGAATGTAATTCCATTAAAGCCAACGGCTGCCTTATTCCATTAACATCAAGGACACCAGTCTGAGTGATAATGGTATTTAATATTTCTTTGGCAATGTCTGGACAAAAGGAGAACAACTCCCTTTTCTTGCTTCTGTAGAGATATAGACCAAAAAGAGCATAACCAGAATAAGTCTGAAGTTTCCTTTCTTATCAGAAGTTGATGAGTAGCCAGAATTGTGAAATTCTGAGGAGATGGTTGGTTTTACAAGCTTCCTGTGTATCCTACCAGTTCACCTATTTCAAACCATCACTTGCTTGTCCATCAAGTTACCAAAGTGTCTCATGATTCCCAGTTTCTTGACAGTTCACCTGCCAGACAGGGCAAATTCAGAGCATAGAGCTACTTCATGGATCCTCAAGAGCCAAAACTCCCCATCTGCTAGCTAGCAGACCACCATGCTCTCAGGATCTGCAGGGTTTCCACGGCTCCTGTTCATGAGGAGTCAGGGTTTCAGAGCCTGGGCTCAAAATGCCCTTTCATAGGTAATTTTCCATAGTTATTTTTCCTCCAAGAAGCAGTATACCAAAATTTCAAAAGAGCTACAAGTAGTGCAAGTAGGTAAGGGTGAGATAAGGAAAAAAACCAATATTATTGTTGCTGTTGTTTTAGCTGCAATCTTTCTCCAAACAGCAGCAGCAATTGCAACTTACTGTCTTCTTAGCCATTATCAGGCAACAGTTCTCAAAATGGAGTATGGACAGGGACTGAGGTTAGCAGGCAATGGCCATATACAATATTTCTTCCTCACAGCTGCTGCCAGCATGTCCATTTCCCTTTTGTTTAATTAGGTAACTTAAAAGAGCTTCTCCCACCTCGCTCTTCACACCCACAAAGCAAAAGCCACTACTAACATTTCCAAGGCAAGAATAGGTAATTTTGTATTCGTTATCTTTTTATCTTCCATCAGGGTGGACTCTTTTAACTGGTAGGAGAGGCAACTTCACATTTCATAGAATATGCCCTTTTTTATGCAAAACATTAGCTAGAATGACATTTCAGCACTGATCCTGAGAAAAGGACGTTGCAAAGTGTCTTTATGGTGAGATAAATCCAGTGTAGCATGAGTGAAAAAAAAATTTCCAGTGCATTTCCATTCTGATTGCATATCTACTTGGAAATCTAGATAGCCTGTTTAAATCATCAGTCTACTGGGTTCAATGCCATGGAAATTGCAAAGAAGTTCTGCTTTGCAGGACCTCGTGTACTGTATCTTGTTGAACAAATTTGAATGTGCCTATGTACAGTGCAGAGAAATTTGATTGTGACACTTTACTGGTAGATTGTGTCACTTTTCATACTAAACTGACTTTTTCAGGCTTCAGTTCAGCAGGTTGTGTCACTTGACTCCAGAATAATTATTTTGAAAAAGATTGGGGTTTTTATTTACTCCTATAGCAAATCCATTTGGTTTTGGTTTGGGTTGTTTATTTTCTTTTTTTTTTTTTTTTAAGGGTTCATATAATCTTCTATAATTTACTCCAGTCTTATTGTGTAAATAATATTATTTCTTCTATTTTCCACTCAGAAAAGTAATAACAAGGGAAACAACTCCTTACTTCATTTTGTGAAGATTCCTCCTTTCTTAGAAATTCCACTACTCTGTCTAATCTCTAAAGATAAAAAGGAAATTGCCCTGACAATAATGCAGGCACCAGATAGCAAGTGATGTCTTCCTGGTGCAATCATTTTAATTGTCACCAAGCATACAGAGAGTGACTTGTGGGGCAGGGAAAATCTTGGTGTAGATTTCTCTAACTTACTCTTTGGTTTACAGGTTACTTGGCTTTCGATGTATTTCACGTATTCCACAATGTCACTCACACTACAGGATACACAGATGCAATGCTGAGGAAGAAGTGAACAATTGCAGGATGAACTTTTCTATTTAACTCTGATTTACAAAATCACAGAGAATTACAGAATATTCAGGGTTGGAAGGGACCTCTAAAGATCATGGAGTCCAACCCCCCTGCCAGAACAGGATCATCTAGATCAGGTCACACAGGAACACATCCAGATGGGGTTTGAATGTCTCTGGAGAGACTTTACAACCTCCCTGTGCAGCCTGTTCCAGGCTCTGTCACCCTCACCGTGAAAGTTTCTCCTTACATTTCCATGGAACCCCCTGTGTTCCAGCTGCACCCACTGTCCCTTGTCCTATCACTGGATGTCACCCAGCAGAGCCTGGCTCCAGCCTCCTGACACTCACCCTTTCCATATTTATAAACATCAATGAGGTCACCCCTCAGTCTCCTCCAGGCTAGAGACCCAGCTCCCTCAGCCTTTCCTCAGCAGGGAGATGCTCCACTCCCTTCACCATCTCTGTGGCTCTGTGCTGCACTCTTTAGAGCAGTTCCCTGTCCTTGAACTCAGGGGCTTTTTTTTTTTTTTTTTTTTTTTTTTTTTTGGTTACTGTTGTTTTTCTTTTTCATTTCTGACATTGCACCATTATTTCATTCCTTTTTTTGGTTTTGACATTGAAAAATCCCATTATATGAAACTCCCTTTATTTCACTTACCTCTAAAGATGCTTAAAAATAGCAGGCTTTTTGTGGGTCTTCACAGGTTTTCTTTTAACATACATTTTCCCTTATTTTTAATTTTAAAAGATGTATGGTGTTAAATATTTCATATGTTCCGGCACACTCTTATTTCAAGCCTCCTGACACTTTGGCAGAACTACCTCCTGCAGGATTGAGATGCAGCTTTCATGCCAAAGTGCTTTACAATTTCCCCGTGATAGCTGTATGTTTCCTTCTTTACCTTTCTGAAATAAATACGATGCCACCTTCATGGCACGGGCAGATTAGCAGCCATCTCCTAAAACCTTGTGTAACAGCATCATCTCTTGTGCAAGGTAGAGACAAGGCCCACCATAAAGCCAGCACACAGAAGGTGAGACTTTAAGCTTTCCAGTCAGCTTGCAGCATTGCCTGGAAGAAGACTGCATGTAAAGGAGAGCTTCTGAAATCAGGCTTGTCAGGGTGCCACTATAGCTCTAGGTCTTTTCTGAGCTCTGTTCTGGACAATTTATGTGTAAGAGGAGTCAACCCTCTATATTCTCTACCCAAATATTGGCACACCCTCTCTCCCTTTCCTTAAAGCAAAACTCTGTGCCTGTGTCCAAGCCTCCCACCACCTAGAACCCAGAGCTATGTCTTCATCACCGTCTAACTGCAACCAACGCTTCTATCCCAATCTCCACTTCCATCACCAGTTCAGTCCTTCCTGCCTCCTCCTTCCTCACCAATCCTCTCAGATGTTAATGGGCAAGCAGGTATTTAGACAGCAGGGCACATATTCTTACCTCTTAGCTCAGATACATCTTTTTGAAGAAACCACCAGGAGCAGCTGGCTTGTTCCTTTTGCATTTACTTGTGTACTATCAATGGCATGTACACCATGCTTGATAAACTCTGGAATAAACTCTTCCAGATTCCTGAGCTGCCTCTCTGTCTGTTTCTTCACTAGCAATAAGGTCACTCTTAACAAATAAAGCAATATAAATTCTTCTGTGTAGAAGGAAATGACCTTTATTTGTTGCATGTCTATGTAAACTGCATAAAAATAACGTGAAGACTGTGACATGAGATAACCAGAGATGGTAAATTTAGGCTGACACTTTGTCCGTAACTTGAACTATTCAGCAACAAAGCATACAGTAAACCCAAATGTTTGGGCTTAAATCAAATTCTCTTGGAATGTGTCATTGTGCTATATGCTTAATATATTTACAGGTACTTCCCAATATGCCTGTTAGATGAGACAGTTACTGGGAAAGCAGGAATACTGAAAGACCATCACTGAGTATCAAAGTCCCTTAGGACCAGATGCCCTAAAACTATTTTTTCTATTTGTTTTTCTGTGGTATCTGCTTTTCTCAGTTATCTTTTCTTTACTGTTATTTTTATTAGCACTTGGAAAGCCCCACCAGGCCTGTTGTTCCACACACTGCACAGATACAGAAAACAAAAGGCATCTTCTACCCAAAATGTGCTCATAAGTTGAGCTGAAACTGAATGTTTGGGTAGAACTGTGGAAACCAAGGATGCAAAGGCAAAAGATCAGTCTGCAGAGGTGGTGGCTGTGTGAGGTTGTTAAGTTCTTTACAAGGTTCATGATGAGGATGGACTTTAAGGGTATCTGGGGGCGTGAGGCTGTGAATTTTGACATTTGTTATGGGAAACACAAGGAACTAAGGGAGAGGGCAACAAGCAGAAGCTGGCAGATCGTGGGTGGCTCAAGGGCAGGAGTTGACATTGTGGTACACATCAAAGAGGCTGGGTGGATAGTTCAGTTTAGTTCAGTTGGTTCAGTTAAGGCAAATAGCGGCTTTGGTTTTGGTTGTCTTGCAATAAGAAAAGAGAATCCTAAGGGAAGAGCAAAATGACATCATAATAAGGATGATGTGGTCAAAGAAGCAGCCTGGGAGAGCACTACTGACAGCAGTGACTTACACAGATATGAGGAAGGAAAGCTTGTATATGATGTGGTGACAAAGAAGTATCTTGATTATCAAAACAAGAGCTCACCAAAACCTGGGCAGGAATCTCAGAATGGCTGCAAAAGCCTTGAGTTTAGGAAAGATGAGGACCTAAATTGGAGCATGGCTAAGGACCTGCAAGCCCAAGAGAACAACAGGATAATCAGTAGCAACCCATTGCAGACAATGATTGTAGACAATGACTTTAATAAGAGCAGGAGAGGGACATGGGGCAGAAATTGAAAAGGCAATTAGGTTTTTTTTCCAGATTTCTTTGCCCTTTGTTTTCCTTTCTCTCTCTCTCTTTTTTTTTTTTCTTTAATTTCAAAATATGTGAGATAAAGGAGCAGGTAGGTCAAGATGCAATATGGGAGAGTCACTGGGGCAAGAAAAAAGCAAGTACAGAAGGGAAATGGATTAAATACTTCTGCCTCCCTGATTAGGGGAAGGAATCTAAATTTAAACTACCAAATTTCTTCATACCCTGTGGAAATACATAAAGGAAGACCCAAGTTAGCATTCTCTCCAAGGAACGGTGAACCTCAGCTGCAACTATAATTTACCAGAGAATCCATATGGGAGGGGAAAGCTATGAATTCTCCATCCATAGAAACACGCTTAATGAGAACAATTATCTTGACATGAGGGTCCACAACAGTGGAAGCTCCACTAAGCATGTTTCCCTGCTCACAGCAGCACTTACTAAAACAATAGACTCAATTACTTAAAATATTCTTCAGTTCCATTTTTGTATTGGTACCTTTCTGGTGTGTATTTTATTCTTGTTAAAGCAAGAGAGAGAGATAACAGAAACAAGCAAACAAATTTCAGGACGTGGTTTAGTGTTCCTGATAATATTTAGTAGGTTGACTAGTGGTTGGACTTGATGATTTGAAGGTTGTTTCCAACCTTAATAATTCTATGATTCTAATGATTCTATTCTATAAACAAACAAACAAACAAACCCACAACCAACCAAAGAAAAACAACAACAAAACCAAAACAAATCCTGCAGTCAAGATTTTTAATTTCAGTTCTCTGTGAGGGTTGACCAACAATCATGAGTTATGTTGGGGTTTTGTTGTGCTTCATGAGTGCATCACAACGTCACTGGTATGCTACTAATTTAAATGTGCTCTGTTCCTACAGCAGACTGAGTCCTGACTGAAAAGCCAAACATCTTTGGTAAGAAAACACAAAACACATCACAACTTTCTCTCAGCATCGATAAGACAAAATAATACCGGATGATCCTTTAGGCTGAATTTCTTTCTGATCCTATTTGGAACTTGGTAGAAATTCTACTGTACTGTGCAGATGGTTTATTAAAATAATTTTGGTAAATATCTTTGTACATTTTGATGGTGCAAAAAGCCACCATTGGTTTCAAAGTATGAGTTAAAACCAAACCACGCTATAGATAAATTCCCTTAAGAGTACTAACACATAAAGTCTTCATTTTGTATTTTTATTTATTTATCCATTTTAACAAGAAAGTTTAAACAACCTCTTTTTTTCAATCCACTTAGGCCCAGCTCAAATTTCAAGGGAGGATGTTGGGAAATATTGTGCAAAATATATCAAAACAAAGTAGTAGTTCAGTATGACAAGACAATGTGACACTGCCCAGCTGGGATGCCAAGAGGAAAAATCAAACCAAGCACTGGTGTTTGTAGACTCCTGCACAACATGACAAATGTACATTGTGATCTCAAGAGAAAGGAAGATGAGCTCAGGAAGCGTGTAATGAACGATGCTCTGTCTTTGAGAGTTGGCAGCACTGAGAGCAACAGTGGTTCCAGCAAAGCTCTTCTACCTACACTGCTTTTATATTGAGCTGTTGCTAAGAACTCCTGTTCCTGTATATTCTACGGGAAAGACTCCATGCAAGCCTCCTACAACAGGCTCACAGCTGATGGGGGGACCTTGGACCTCCTTCTGAGAGACGGCAAGGAGGGGCAGAACTCACAGTTGGACACCATCTAGCTTCACCTGCCAAGGAGAAGCTTTATCTTTCGCAGGCTCATGATAGAAGATCCCCCCTTTCCAGTGGAGGGACAGTAGTGGTGGGTGGCTAGTCCAGTCTGAAGGTGACTCCTAAGGGAGTTGATGAAAGTCCTGCTGCACTGATGAGATGGAATTTTGGTTAAAAAGGGAAGGAAGAAGGAAAGAAGAGGGAGAGGAGATAGGGATAAGGACAGGGATTAGGATAGGGATAGGGACAGGGTGGCATGGTTCACTTTTGCCTTTCCTCCCTGGCTATGCTGACGTCCCTGCCTGTCACAATCTCCTGAGTGCCAACAAGTGCCATTCACTGCACTACACTGTAAAAAGTGTCTCTGAGCCACTCAGATCAAAACCTGGACCATGTTACTCAGACAATCACCAAAAGGGAGGTGTGCCTGAGGAGGACCAGTGCTGACATTGACCCTGGGAAGGGGCAAGGGAAGTGGGGAAGGAGGTTGTACCTGGCAGACAGCTGAGTTCTCATCCCCGTTCTGTGCAGTGGGATGATGTTAGTGGCTGTGATTGATCTGGGGCCTACACATAGATAAAAATAAATAAATAAATCAGTCAAAATCCCTTACACAAATGTGAAAGCTGAATGTGTTTAATTCAGGCTTGACTGTTGCTTTCTTCTCCTCACCAGGAGAAGACCACTGTGGGATATAAAGAAGCATTGACTCTATTAGGTTTTAGCTATTTACCATATTAATCATAATCCAGCTCACCTTTCAAAAAGTAAATAACATCTTTAAGATTATCAGACTCAGTTTTGAGCAACATTTTTCTTATTAAAGAAGCACAGTGGACTGGGAAAAATCAATAGGAGAGCTAGACTAGCCTCCACGTAGAGGGTGTTTGTTATCATCTGTAAGTCACTGTAAAAGATGACAAAGCTGCCACATCATCGAGAAAAGTAATTTTACAGGGCTCAGGTGGGTTCAAGTTTCCATCTTCTCTCCTCCTGTAATACAGTGCATCGTGTGTTTCCACCAGCTAAATGAATCTGCTAGCCTGCCAGCCACAGATGGTCACCACAGTGACAGAGCTCAGTGTGCTAATTTGCATTTTATAGGCCATGTTTCCTTAGCTTATCTCTTGAGCAGTAAAGAAAGGAAGGCTAATTCTTCACAGGCAGTGCGGTGTGATTGGGTGGGTGTACCAGCCCACAGTTGCAGGTGGCTGGCTGACCACATCCATCTGTAGAAAGCACTCATTTCAGTTGTCAGGAGGAAACTTGCGAGATGTCTACCATACGCATCACATGGATGCCACAGTTCACCTCCCTCACCGGCCCAGTCACCTCAAAGAGCTGCAAGCAGCAATGCAAATTCAGCCAAACTGGTGTAGTTTAGACTAAAGTTATCACATCTAAACCACATTTTTTTTCCAGAATGTCTGATTTTTCTGTGCAGTTTCATAAATATGAAAAATTTTAAGTGAATTTCTGATGCTCAGGTGTTTTGGGGAGGGGGTGTTTTTGTTTGGTTGTTTATTTGTTTGTTTTTGGAGGGGGTTGGGGTTTTTTTGAATGAAAGTTCATTTTACATTCTTCCTTGGTTCGTAAGAGCTGTTATTCATTAGTATTATAATAAGGCAGTAGAGCTTGCAGCTGTAGTGGGAAGGTCAGCTGGAACCAGATGAGGTTCCAGCAGCCATTCCAGATAAATGTTTCTAAAGCAATGCAAAGGTGATAACAAATAAAAAAATAATAATTAAAAAAAACCCTAAAAAACAACAACAACAAAACCCCCCCAAAACCAAACAACAAACAAACAAAACCAAAACAACAAAAACAAACAAACAAGCAAACAAACAAACAAAACCCCCAAAAACAACCAACCAAACCAAACAAACCAGAAACAGACAAAGATTAATCAAATTGCCTGCATTGTTAGAGCATCTTTGTGTCAGAGAGAGAATCCTTCCACTCCACAAACTGCTTGTAGTGGAAGTTACTGCACATCAGTGAAAGCAAATATAAATGTGTTAGGTGTTAAAAACACCGAGAAAAATAATAACATTATTGAAAACAAAATATCACAGCAGCACCTGTTTTGGTACCAATCTCAAACATACATGATACTACTTTTCCTTCTCCTTCACTCTGTAGCAATTACATGGGCAGAATAAAACTCTCTTCTGCTAGTGACTTTCAAATGGGCGCTAAGCTTCGCAGTTCACTTCTGTTACCTAGATTAATGGGCTATTATTTCCTCCATTTGTCTTACTACCTTTGTTAATTCTGACTTGAAATACGGCCACTGATGATCAATAGGGCCTCTAATATGCACCTATTTACATTATTAGATGCAATAAGTCGTGTGCAGAACTCATAGCTGAGTTTACTTTGCTAGCTGTGTTCTCCAGACAGTTCCATAACCTTCACTTGTCCTCTGCATATATTTTGACAACTAGTATTGAGTGACTCTCTAAAGTGAATACTGTAACCTGTATCATGAAATTAATCAATAATACTTCTATCCTTGATATTACATTCTGGGGACATTTGATTGTGCATCTCTAAAGCACAGGGTTGTTTTAACAATGTTTTAATATTATAACTGGTTGAAATGAAAAACAAACATTTTTGTTCCATTTTTAATGATACAAAAATTGGTCCTCATTGGATGTAATAGAACTTTTAATCTAGAACTACACATCCCATGAAAACGGTATTCTTTGCAGAATCTTCTTAATTTTGAACTGAAAATGGAGGTATTGCTGTAAAATTCCTGCCCGTGCACTGAAACTAGGTTATTTTGCAGTTAGATTAAGAGCATTTTAAGCCAACATCTGCATTTTGGTGTTGAGGTCACAGCATCTGAATGGAAGTATGGTTGATCCACACTACAGGCAGGCTTTCCTTACAAGCACTCACACTATTCAAGGGTGAATATGTGATCACCTAGAAAAGCAGAGCTGTAAACACGGGAAGGGGGCTTCCCCTCCAGGTCTTCTATGAAAAGGAAAGGTGTCTGCGTGAAAATATCTGCCATCCAATTTGACAGAAAATCCCACCAGACACAGTCTAGTTGAATACACAGAGAATCCACTTAGATAAAGCCATATATTGTTTTTTCACAAAGATTTAATTTCCATCTTTCTCCTCTATACCTTTTTATTTAAGAAGAGAATGAGTCAGCTGCCCCTTGAATTTGCCTACAACCTGCGGATACAGACAACGGGAGCTTGTCTGAGTCTCTGGTGGAGCATCTCTTGGGAGCTCTGCACTGAGTGGAGGGATGGTATCCAGTTCTTCAGTGCAGTATTCAGCCATGATAGGCAAGAAATCCTTCCCTTCCCCTTCCCCTTCCCCTTCCCCTTCCCCTTCCCCTTCCCCTTCCCCTTCCCCTTC